>JAPQRQ010000013.1:2813124-2831928 GCA_037367365.1 Apogon talboti | reverse complement strand
AATGGGCTTATTTAGTTTGCAAGGCCTAAGCCTATTGGTGGGCTGATTTATTTCCAAAAGTGTAAAAATTCAACAAAAGGCAGAAGATATCTAGTCTTTGTTTCATTCTAGTCAGATGTATATGTTAAAGTGAATCATCATGAGCCAACCACGCTTTCATGTACAGTCAAACATACCATCATGCACGTGAAGAGGCAAGAACATTGTGTCCTCTTCCACACTGCTACCCCTTCAGGGCAGCAGAACAGTTAGGACATGCTAAGGTGTACATGTATGTACTGCTGCAGGTGGAGAGCGACACCTGTTTCACATGCTGATGTTTTAAGACACATTTGACAACTTAAGATGTCGAATTTCCTCAGACCGTCGGGACATCTGGAAGACCAACATGCACTTTTCGCCCTCATGGACAACATGAAGATGACAGGACGGCACCACATCAACATCAATCGCACGGATACACAAACATAAAACAAAAGCCCTGTGGTGTCTGTTCTCATTAAACCACGGGACTCTGACCCCACCATACCCATACCACTGCCGACCCCCTCCCTCAACAACACTACAGTCATCGTTACCTCTTCAGATGCTTCTCCAGCTCCCAGAAGAACAGCTTTACGGCCATGGCGTTCCTGCCCTGTGCTCCTCCTGACCCGGCCAGCCCCTTCTCTCTCATTGATGCTGTCAGGCTAAATCACACAACCAAGCAGAGGGCCCCTACCCACACCCCAAAATCAGCCAAAGCAAACACCACCTCCACCACCACTGCACCTCCTCTGTCCTCCTAACCTGTGCCCTTTGGCCCCGACCCCCTTCGGCTTCACATCGGGGAGACTGACCAACAATAGAGGACAGGATGGAGCTGTGTAAAACAGGGATGGGAGTGTGTATGCAACGGGAGCGCGCGTTAGTGTGTTAAGTCGCTCTGATTGCCCCCTTACTAAGCCGCCCTGTTCCTGAATAACATATAGACGCTCAGATGATTGGGCATAGGACATGACGGTGGGCTGTGATGTCACTGCATTAAGAACCGCGCCACCTCCCCTTCAGTCGTTATGTAAAATGTCAACAGAGATTAGACTGATTCCGTCCAATGGGATGAGCCATTTTTGACCACACACCCTGTCGGCATGCGCATAAGCCCCTCCCTTCGATCACTCTTATTTCCTGCAGTATCCTCTCTATAGAAGTGATGGTACGCAGTCAAACTATTTAAATTGGGTGCATTCATCAGTCACCTTCATCGGTTACCATCAACCCTGAAAATACAACAACGCACATCCACTTCTCGAATGATGTGTGTGTTGTACCAGGCGTGCCTTGAGTTGTCCTGTCACTCCTCATCAGTGGATGCACCACGGACACCCACTCTCAGTGTGCTTCTTCAATGGAACATGCCTCACGTGTACCTCCAAACAAGACAGAAAACTCCCGTGCAGCCACACACAGTCGACAAAACAGTGTGAACAAAGGCGATCAAAACAAAGTGGATGCGTAGACTGTAGATTACACAAAAAGTCTCGAAAAAGCATCTTGGTTCTGAGAAAGTGCACTAGCTGCAGAGAACAAAGAGGAGCGCTGATGCTGATCGCAGTGGGGGACCACAAAATGGTGGCGAGGGGCACGCACAACCAGTTTGTTGGGAGAATTTAGCTCAACGCACACAGAGAAATTATTAACCTCATTAGGCTGAGGTCACATCTTCCATTTTTCCCCTCACTGTATGTGTCACTAATCCAAGAAACACTAGTGGACACCAAGTGGAACACTAGTGGACACCAAAATAAAGTTACGTGGACAGATAAAATGTCTCCAGAATGTTATGTGGTCAACTTATGACTCGGGAAACCTACAATCGACTCAAACGAGACAAAGTGGCGTCGTGAAAACACAAATGTTCTCGTTCGCTCGATCTGTACATCGTGTTCCAGCAGATTTAAGGGTCAGTGTGCGCATGCTCACTTAGAACAAAAGACTCCAAACAGGTCTGAGGGAAGACGGTTACTTTTAGCCAATAGGACAAAGCGCAAGGGTCTTGGCAGCCAATGGAAAGAGACCTTGACACTGTGACATCACAGATCACCCAGATGGGATGCTCTCATTCATTATGTATCCACGTCCATCTACAGCTTGTGTATACAGTGTGTGTATGGCATGTACAAAGGACCTGACCCATATATTACCTAACTGGTATGTTAAACCTCTCTGTGTGTGCAGACAACATTTAGGGACGTATATCCAGGCGGGAGTAGTTTACTACAATCCCGACCACAACAGCTTAAATCAAAGTCACTCTCATGCTAAATATAAGTCTTCAGCATTGACTAAGCTACCTTGTTGCTTGACTTTTTTTTAGTTAAGTATTGAGCTCTCATCTCTGCCAAACAGTGGATAAAATACTTAAGTCAGAGCTCATTTAAACTCCTCCTCCAGTCTTTAACAGATCCACTGTGGTGTATGGGATCCTCATCAATCACAAAACCTTCCAGTGATTTTAATATATTTTTAGGACTTAACCGGATGTCAGCTGCAAGAATATGAGCAGATCCACTAAGAAAAGACAATTGTGGTGGTGTAGATATTCAATACACTCTATGGAGCTTATATAAGGGTGGATGTGGAGCCGCGGTGTGGCAGTGGATAATCTAGATGTGGAGAACACAGAACAGATGGTACTCACATTGCCCATAGTTAAACACACAGACTTTCATTGCAAACATAGAAGTAAAAAAGTGACACCTATTCTTACATGCAAACGTGTTAGACTGAAAGTAAAAAAAATGCTAATTTAACAAAATCTGTACATTAAGCTTTGGCAGAATATTATTTTTCCATCTTCAGGGGATGTGAACCATCAAAAACAAAAAATGGGACGGCTAGATGAAGAAGTAATGGTCATCAGAGTGTTTTTTCTATAATACTGTAGAAGTGTCAAATCAGTTTTTTTAAACACATAATCGAAATGAGGATGAATGCTGAACGCCTTCTGCTGAAGCTGCTGTACACTTATGTTCTGCCTGCCTTTTACCTCTCGCCCGTCTTTATCCATGTTCTCTCTCACAAAAGCGCCCAGCTGAGTGTAAGTAACGCTTCCGCCTCACTGTATTATGTGCTTTGAGTGAAAGCAGTGTGTGGTCCTGAAAAGGAGCCAACGTGACCAGAACTGTAACTTACTGGAAAACTAAACTAAAACTGTGGAAGTCAAATCGGGAGTTTGATAGGCAGGAACATCAGATGTCAACACATGAACCCGCCTCACAGTGCTATCCACATAAACACACCATCTTCCCTATTTGTTTTCCTAAGCTGCGCTGTGATTCGCCCGCCTCCCAATGCATCACTTCTCCTCAAGCGGTTGGGAGGCGTTGGCTTGCGTGTGTCTGAGCGGGACCGTACATCACCCATGTGTGTGTTCTTGTATCAGCCGGTGTGTGTGTGTATGTGCGAGTGAGGCTGTGTGGACTGGCGGAATCCGGTTTCGGAGGGCTTTAATGCTGGCATTTACACAGCAGAGGACCAAGGCCGACGGCAATATCAAATCCTACTGCACCACACACACAGACAAGAAGCATGTATTTATTTTGGAAATGTGCAAAATAAAAAAAAGAAGCAGTGGAAAGAATGCGCAACATGCAATCATTGTCCATTTCCAAGGCATAATTCTGGAATTGCAAAGCGATTAAGGTAGCAATCAAAATCCACCTTCTTCTTGACTAAAAGGAGGAAGAGGAGGGGCCCCTTCATCTTTTCCCAAATACAGACAACAAAACAAAGAAACGCCCAAACATTTCTCATGGCATCACAGAGCTTGAGGGCAACGGCTCCTTGGAGCGTAAGTGAAACGTTCTCTGCCATGCACGCAATGCCTTACATAACAGCCTCGGTGCCATATGGACCATGGGAGAGAGACTGAAAGAGAGACAGAAGTAGAAGAGGCTCCTGCTGGCCTGTCAGATCTAATGGCTCTGCTAGTACTATGCAGACATGCCCTGTTCAGATGGATGAGGTATTAACTTTCAGTACCTAACCCGACACATTCTCACCCTACTATGGGAGCACCTCTCTAAGGGCAAACATAACTGGGGAGGTTTGCAGCTTTTGTCATTTACCATGGACTGTGGAAATCATCAAAACATACTTCAAATACCAATACAGAGGCCTTTTGAATACCCATGCACAGTCATTGTTGTCTATGACACATTAAAAAAAGCACTTGTGCAAAACATGTTTTTATGATTTGTTTTGTGAGTATATATTTGCGTTTTGCCATTTACAGAGAAAAAAACAACTTTGAGCAAAAACTTGTCTAGAGTTGAGAAGAGTACATACATACATTCATTACTCTGGGTTTCCCATAATTGCTGACACCTCTTCTCTTTTTCCCTGACTCCCTCACTTGAGTTGGATACGTTAATTCCTTTAGAATGTCTTTCAATATGGACACTATGAGGATACTAAAATCCATGAACCAGCCTTTAGTTCATTTACACTTGTGGTATACCTGTGAAGATACAAGTGAGTATATTATTTTTCAAGACTGCACATAATAATTATTCTTAGTAGTAAAAAAAATTTGAATAAAAAAAATGGAAATCTATGAAGCCTTTGTCCAACTTCCCACGTGTGGTATGCAATATGTACCCATGGGTACACCAATGATAGTCTTTTTGTCCCCCCACCCATCCCAATTCACACACAGTACCTAGCGTTAGCACATAGTACACATAAAGAGCCATTGAAGGCATTTGGGATGTAACTTTTTTTTTAATACCAGAGGAAACCAGCAGAAGTGCCAACCACTATGCCACCACACTGCCCAAATGTGCAATGTCATACTAATGATGCAAAATAACTGATAATTCTCCACAAATACTTAAAACTGAACTAAAATATTACAATTAATAATAAAATCAGCAGTCTGTTTTACTGACATTTAAGGCCTTAATTTACCCCTGTTCTAACTCCGCCCACCATATGATTCTGAAAACAGATACAAAATGTGTGATATGAAGGTGATAAGTGTTTCAATGTGCATGTGAGACAGGAGTAGTCCAGGGTCAAACATATGAGAAAATCACAAGACACTTATGCATACAGAACCATATGAAGTTTTTTATGTTAATATAGCTTTAATTTTAAAAAAAAACACAACACAAATATTCCATGATGTAGAGTTGCACTAAAACAACACTTAAAGAACGACTATCATGAAATGGGTGGGAAGACTCAAAAAAAACCCGAAAAAACAACAGGAAGTGGAGTATTGAGCTGTTTTCTCCTTTAAAATTCATATTTCTGCTCAAAACACATGTTCTAGTGTTTAGCATCACTTTAAGGAGTTGAGGGTACAGAAATTTGTATTAAAATATGGGGAATATGTAAAACACTTTGTATCTTGCCCTTGGATAATAAATAGATGCTACTTATATATTACATACACAAACTGTGATCTTCTAATCAAAATAAAGATTACACAATCAATATTACCAAATGCTGACAACATTTCACGTCACATGTGGGTGCCGACCTTCAATCACACGGGTCCGCACAGTGTGTACGTCAATGTAAACAGAGTGAGAAAGCTAACTCAGTACATAAATATTGAGTTTTGTCTCAGCAGTTGTGAAATTTTGCTCGGGGCTCTGTGCAGCGTCAGTGGGAGTCAAGCAGCACTTTGATTGTGTTGTAACAGTAGGAAGGGTCAAGTGTCGAATGTAAAACAAGGAAAACTGGCTTTCACAGAATTATATGTTTGTGGTCTTTGCTAGGAAGCAACACTTCCAGGTGGAATAAAGGTTTTTCCTATGGTAAGCACTGGAATGGTCATTTTACTGTGTAAGACTTTGATGATTCCTTCCATCATCCGACTGAGGGTCTATGAAGCAAATCAGGTAATCAATAAATACTTGACAGGACAAGTAGTACATTCCACTCCTGCTGTTTTTCTGGGTATTTGGACACCAAAGGCACAAGTATGGGAACTGAAATATAATGCCCAGTCCTCCCTCTTAAGAGCAACAGGCCACAGGGTAAAATTATGTCAGTTAAAGAAATTAACAGTACAGGTGAGTGCATAGTGAACATAACCAGCTAAAACCAAAAATGTTTTGTCCTCTTGGAGTGAAAGCCTACAGGACACACACACACACACACAGTAAAAAGCTCATTTGTTATCAGTGAGGCACAACCAGGCACATGGATATGTACAGTATTGCATCCTCTGTGACCCATGTGACCTTCCCTCAAGAGTCTGCAGCTCTGCATGAGGACACAAGGCAAGCAAACGTGACAGATGACTACTTTGCTCTACATCCCAAAATGTCCACCATAGTGGCCTATATCAGAGCCCAATGATGTCCTTAACTCTGTAACATTCACATCCATTACATCCATAATGCAAACAATTATTCTTATGACTTGTGCACATTCCAGCCAATGCTACAGACTAAATTAAAACTGCACTTCTTACGGTTGGGGGCCTTACACCACCAGTAACAGACGTGGCCCATCACACCCTGACTGTGGACACAAAGGATCAAAGTGTTCTAAGACATGTACTCATTTGTTACCGATTCATTCTTTACGTGCAGCCAGGCCATATCCATTAAGCTGCAAGGCACATTTTAGGTCAGTAACTCTCAAAGCACATTACGTTATATAAACAACCGTCCTTCATGCCGAGCATTCATCAGTCAACCCTGCCACCTTGTGGGGAAACAGCAGTACAACATGAGGAATTAGACTCAGTCCTACCAAGGCATAGGTTTTGTCATATCTAACTATCATGGAAATGATTTAACTTAACTTCAGGTATGGTTTTGTGTAAATGAAAACAGTAGATTCCTCCCAGGCAAATTAGACATTTGACTAAACTTTACTTCCACTGAAGAAGATTGACAAAATGCACAAAGGAAGAGAGCACCAAAAGCTTAACTGTAATTTTATCAAAACAAATGTGACAGATGAATGCTGTCTGTTTAAAGACTAGAGATGGAGTGTGTTCCCATATAGGGAGGATGTGTATAATTTTTACAGTGGTTCATTTAGTTCATTTCTAATTATTCCTTGCTCTCAAATATAGACATTTCACATATCATTTCTAACTTCTAAATGTTCAAAACATCTTAAACATGTTGACCAAAGTTAGAAAAGTAGAGGCTGTTTTTTTTTGTACATTGCATGCCCTCTAGAATCCCTCCAGGGAAAAACCGCTGCTTGCAGAAGACAACCAGGCTCTTTGTCATTCAGCAGAGTAGCCTCCAGCACAGCAGGACCATATTTGGTCTCAGTTTACTGTACACTCATAAAAGCTCAGTTATAGATGCCAAGTATATTGAAGCAGGTGTGTCGATATTAAAATAACACAAATCATAAGTCAAAGGGTAACAGTGTTTGACAGGTGCTTATTATGATGACAACTATAGATCATCAGAGAGTGAAGCTACATGAAAGCACAAGAGCTGTCACACACATGCTGATGTTAAACACAAAGAAGAGGGTGGCTTTAAAAGAGGCACATATTTCTTGTGATCTGATGAATAGGGAAAACAGATCTGTTACAACTGACATACCAACCGCTAGAAGCTCTACCTTGTGATCCGATCATGTACTGATTAAGCTTTCTTTACATGCCAACGCACACCTCGACTTTGAGCTGTCACATAACGACTCTTGACTGACTCACTACCTTAAATTGACTTTGTGCATTCACGGAGTATGCTCCAGGCATAAAAATGTCAGGACAGCGTATAACAGTTTTGCAAGCACATATTCACTATGCTGCACTTTTATGGCGTCAACGAGTTCATAACCAAGTCAATGAAATGCATTACAGATACTTTGGACAAAAAACATCTGTTTATACATCTGCTTATCATAGACAAACATTGTACATTCTTATTTTAGAATATTTTAATAAAGTCTATGGTAATCAATTGAGGAGTGCTCAGTATATTTTTGCTAACATGCATTTTATGAGATGTAATTTTGGTATAGAGTAAGTCAGGGTTTCTGCAGGTTTCAACAAGTTATATTAGAGTAATTTTAAAGACATTTTAAAAGGCCATTATGAATGCAATGTAAGAAACACGTCAAGTTCAAACTGGCAAAAGACAGTACGAAAGATATGAAACTGTGACGTTTGGTAATGTTCCCAGTGTGAATACAGAAAGTTACTGGATGGTAGCAAGCAATTAGTGGTTGTTTTATCCATGGCTTTATGTTTTTCAGACATACCATGGAACTCTTTTTACCAAAAGTCTTCAAACAAGCACTTAATAGTGTTCTCAGCGCTATAACCTCATTGAACTTACATTTACTATAGCCAATACACACTACACACTGCATTGCAACACCCTAGATTGGTATGATGTGATAAATTATGAACAGCATGCACAGTTTGCATTAAGAGCATATTGATTGTGTGCTGGTTTTGTTTTGTTGTTTAAATAGAGTGTTATCAATTCACACAAAATGCATCATTCTATCTATAAAAGTCTGCTTTTATAAAAACTAAAAGTTGTAGATATAAAAACATATTTTAAAGCCTGAAAATGTGGAAATTTGACAGGCTGAAAAATACTGGCTGTGCTTTACGTGTATAGTCTCACCCGTGACACTTTTATAATGAGCATTATTACCATTAACGGGCTAATAAATTCTTATATAAAGGGCTACTTAATGTTGTGAACACATTTCTTACAGCTGTCATAAAGCTACAAACTACAGTAAGCAGTAATATCATAACTGTCAGCATAGAAAAGCATGAGCATTATACATTCAACAGGTATACAGTATTGTCAGTGTGTGTTATAGCTGTGAGTGTCAGCCTTTACAGAACCAATGCAGGCAACCATCCAAAAGTCAGATTATACTAGCAGCGACCTGCTGACTGAAATTCCACCTGAGGAGGCACGAGGACCTGATGAAAGCATTGATTCATATCTGTGTCCTTAATGCACGTTGACAGCCATCAGCCTCATGACAGCACACACGTGAGAAGGAAGTGCAACAGTCACACCCACAAACCCATTTTACAGCCTGGCAGCCACCATGCACATATTAGATTGGGTGTTTCCATAGCACCTGCAACATTAAACCATATTAACTGTCAAAATGAAAGTGAATCTTGGGTAACTAGCTTTTCTTCCAGTTACTCAAGATCACAGACTAACCTCTAATCCCTCACACTTTTTGCTTCACTCACTACATTACAATTACACCATGCAAGATATTTATACCTCTACATGCTTAAATAGTACAAAACCAAAACATTAATATCACCATTGTTATTGTAGAAATGTAGCAGATGTAGATCGCAGCAGGGCTAGAGGCAAAGCTGACACATACATACTGAGACTGTCTACTGTCTACAGTCAGCAAAACAGTGGACGATTCACAGCAGGAAAATAGTCTGAAGAACAGACGGGGAAACATAGACAGACAGAGGCCATGAAAATACACAAGGCAGTGACAGGGTTCCATTAGCAGCTGAAAATGACTGAGAATACATCATCATTGAGCCATCAGTTTTGCACCCACTGTAACTTAACAGCTGAAATTACTTAACTTGTTTAGAGTGACAAGTGCCCCATTCTGTTTGCTCTGACAACTGTTGATGTTCAAGTTTAGTGGTGATAATCTGGGGAAATAACTAAGTTTGTTGCCAGCAGCTAAATAAAACTCACAATATGTTCTGTTTTTGTGGTTATGGGTGTCTGGTAGAGGCTGACAAACACCACCCAAACCCTGTGGGCATTATTGTTGTACTCACAACATGAATCCCCTGCCTTACCAGAACACTGGACAGTACTGTGGTAACACTAGACTGCACCCATAACAATACTCCATTTCACTGCAACCAGACTTTAGTGGTCCGACTCCTGATCAGACCTCTCTCAAACACCACAAACTACAAATGAAGCGTGTTATTTTGAGTTTACAGAAACTATCTGCAGCCACAGTAAACATTCTTGTGCAGCAAAACAAACTGCGAGAAAGGATGCAGTAACTTTGCACATAAAACACAACACAGTTCCCTTGGGGTGGTACAAATCAATAGATCCAGAGTCTAATAAATAACTAAATGAGGGAAGGGGGGGGGGGGGATGCAAAGGCAGAAAGCGGCCTGGCACAAAAGTTAATAGATGTGAATGTGAGTGTAGGGGGTCGACTGGGGCACGGAATCTGCTTAGTCACTGGCTCCATCGGTGACTCAGTTGATATTTTTACAAACATAATGTCCAGTGCATTGTTTTTTCCCCTGTTGTATGAAGGTTGACAGAGTGACCTCAAAAGATCAGGGATCAAGCAATATGCAACACTGCCCTTGACCTCTAGCACTAATGGAAAGTTGTTTATCTTGGCTACTACTTGGATACTTAAGGTCATTTCACTCAGGAACTAAAAAGAGGCACATTTGAGTGCTTGATAAAGGGGAGTAAATATCTCTAGATGCAAAGGAAAGGAGTTTCAATCTTTGTTTCCAACCTCTTTCAGTATAAGATATGCTGGACATTACTTTATAAAACAGGACAAACGTACAATTCTTTGGACCAGCCACATCTAAAGCAATTCACTACATGACCTTTCCTGGGAGGAAAAGAGGGAAAATATAAAAAATAAACATAATTGACAAGGGGGGACACATTTTTGTGTATTCAGTTTCTATATTAAATCCACAGGTGAAATATGAATGATGCACTACTGTTTTCAAAGATGACCTAAGTGGGATGAACATTGTTATACTACATTAACCTGGGATCAGTTTGCTTTAGTTATTTCCTCATGTACATCTTAGTTTCTCAGCTCTTGTGGCTAAACATTCTATCACTTTAATTGCAAAGTGGTTTAGTATATTGTTAAGTAATCATGTCACGTTAGTGTAGTATGGCCTTCAGTGTAACAAAAAAAACAACTTGCACTCCTTGAAATCTTCCATCTACAAAACTTAGCATGTTCAAAGTTAGTATGAGTGAGAGTTTGTGGCTCAGTCTGTGTCCTCACCTGTCGTCCTCTCCTTCAACATGCTGACTCCTGAGTCCTGCAGCAGCAGCAGCCATGAAGGCACTGGCCTCGACTGACATCCCCATGTGGGCGAGTGTTCCAGCAGCACTGTGGGCCTCCACACACCCCTCTCCACCTGGTGCTGTCCCTAGCCTGGGCAGACCCAGCAGGCTTTGGTGCTGGAGCAGAAGTCTCTGGGCATCCTCCAGCTGTGAAGTTTTTAGAGAGCTCCCTCCTCCAGGGATCTGGGTGAAGGTGGCACCTGGTGCCAAGAGGGGCTGAAGGTCAGCATGCAGTGCAGTGAGAGGTATACCCTGGGTTATCTGGGTGGATGCACCTTGAACTGCAGCAGGGACAGGCTGGACTTGGGTCTGTGGGTGATGTTGCTGTTGGGCATGAGCTGGTATGGTTGGTGGCTGGCCTGCAGGGAAAGTTGTCTGAATAAGCGGGGCCACTTGAGCTTGATGTGGCAGCTGCTGAGTGAGGTTGACCGACGATGCCTGACCTGTGACCCCAGGACCTGGTGTTACAGGAATTCCTGTTGTAATATGAGACAGAGGAGGCTGGACCTGGGTTTGGAAGGGAGCCGTGGGCTGGATAAAGTCTGGCTGCCGCACAGTTCCCTGTGCCATGACCCCTGCATGGAGCTGAGTTGCAGAGTAACCCCCCTGAGGCTGAGCCTGAAGGGGGTCAACAGCATAGGGCAACTGTTGGGACAGGACATTAAGAGGCTGACTTAACCCGACCTGTGTAACTCCCTGTGGTGTTGCTGTAGGTACAGTGATGGGTGCAACTGGTTTCTGCATGTGAACTCCACCAATAACTTCTTGAGGTGAAACATATGTCAGAGGGGTAGTTAAAGCAACTACCTGTGGAGGGCTCTGCATGGCTTGTGGACTTGTGAAGTCCTGGCTCGGTGGTGGATAGGGCTGCAGCGTGTGAGGTGGCTGCGCAGTAGGTAGGCCTTGACTAGTATTGCCTGCTTCAGTCTCTACTGCTGCCTCTGTACCTTTTGGCGTCTCAGATGACGTTGCATGAGGAATTTCCTTTTCATAATACTCTGTACATGTCCATCTACCTTTACGGAAAGGTTCAGAGTTAGTGTCTAGTTTGACCACCCTGAAACGAGAACCTGTAGCTGTCTGAGTTTGGGTGTGCTGGGTTTGACTGTTGTTGGCAGGAGCAGACGGTCCTGTTACTTGCCCACTGACATTAGTGTCAAAACCTGCTGAACCAGATGAAGGTGCTGCAGGTGCAGTGACAGCAGACATATTAGAAATATTCACACTGCCCTGTAGATGTGTATCTGTGGTTGCAGCACTGATATTAGCAGTTAATGGTTTTGTTGTCCCACCTGAAGACTGAGTGTTGTCCATCAATACAGGCCTCTGAGACTGGTTAGTCCCACCTTTGGAAATCATAGCTGGACTGGAACTTGCCAAGGGTGCAATGGGGAGAGATGGCAACGGCGGTTCACCTCCTCCCAAGCTATCAGAGTGATGATGGTGGGACTGACTGTGTTGCTGGGAATAATAAGGAGGGTGTATACTGCCATTTACCATAGAAGAGTGCGACTGAGAACCCTGAGGAATCAAGTGTGAGTGAAGAGGCTCATTGGGTGACACAAGACCGGGTGTATCGACCCCATGAAGACTGTTCAATGTCTCATCAGAAGAGCTTCTCTCTGGTACACCTGTATCCGTAGCTTTGGACACAGACACATCCAGCATGTCAGAGGAAGAGAGGTCCTCTGTGTGGGACTCATCCATATCATCATAACTCTCGGTGTCATCAGCTAAACTATTGTTACCACTAACGTTGATCTGAGCTGAGGTGACACTTGTTATCTGGAAGCCACTCTTTTTCTTCACCTGCGCGCCAGGCACCTGGGATTGGGCCTGATGATGGAGAGCCGGTGAAGAGGACCCAGCTTGGGCTGGATTGTCGTCCGTGTTCACGGTAGTTGCACCGGTTGCGGCTGAGGCAGACGCACCGCTGCTACCCCTTCTGAAGTGGTAGGCCGATTTCCGACTGCCGGTCCCAGGCGGTTCTCCAGAAAAGTCTTGGTGGTGCATCTTTACCGTCAAAGAGTTTCTAAAGACCAAAAGAAGGCTGACGTTTTTTGCTCTACCTACTAGCTAACGCAGATGCTAGCTAGCTGGGTCAGCTGCAGTACCGCGATACTAACGAGCCATATGTGAGAAGTCAGATGGTTTATGTCCTTTAAAATCAAGCTAAACGTCCAGACCTGGTGTCCAGCAGGAAGGGTAGCTTAAAAGCAATGATACCCTCTTATCACACACATTCGCTCTAACCCCAAGAGCTAAAAACGATGCTCTTAGTTGATCAAGTAAAATAAACAAAGAATGCGAAATCCAGCTAGCCACTGGTTAGCTTCAAGCGGTGCTGGGTCGCCTGTGGCGATTGGCAGAAGCGCTCCCCCTTCACTTGCCTTAACGCTTCCAACTGACGAAAATCTATGTTTATTAAGGAAACATCTGTCACATACAGGAAGATAAGGACAAATCCATCAGTGAATCGACCAGCTTGTACTTAAAACTCAATGTGGAAGCTTCCTAGCTGGCCGGTGTATGTCGCAGGAAATCATTCGTCGCATCCATTCCTTTCCCAGACTCGAGTCCTCTTCCAAGCCGAAAAATACGTTCTCCTGGCTGACAGTAACGTCTGTCTGTTATCAGTTGTCAACAACGTGTCGATAATATCCGTTTTTGTAGTGAAAAAAACTGTTCGATAAGTCCATGTCGGTGTGCCTTACCGACTGTTTGCTGTCTCATTGCCGGTGAGCAGCAGCTAACGGGCTGTCAGTCTCAGAGGGGAGGAGGAACGCAAACACTGCCACCTGCGCATGCGCGTATCTACCCATTTCTTTACACTGGCGCAACATTTGAGGTCCGCCACTAAATCGGCTTTTGCATATTCCGTGTATTCAAGACCGTGAGGTTGATGTTTTGCCAGCAATCTGTTATTCTACCCATTACCGCCTTTAAAGCTGAACAAATGACTTTGGTAACCTTTATATATAATGTTAGACATTTTCTCTGCAATACATTACTTTGAACTACCTTTGCGGTCATACCACCCCAGTTACTGAGTAAATGAATGCATCATGAAAATCTGGGTTGTTCTACTTTCTTGTTTCAGAGGCGCCATTACATGCAAACTACATCTACCCAGCAATATTGATGAACAGCATAAAAATTATACTATCTTGCCGAACAAGTTCTGACACAAAGACAACATATCTCCTTTGACAGAACAAGCTAGTTTAGCTTGCTGGGGCTCATTTAACCAAAGCTTACACATAAACTACTCAACAAATATTACTACCCCCCCAGGTTGTTTAATGTTCTTTCCCTGCCTGTCCTTCAGCAATGTAGTCATGTCATACATGTCACAAGGACAGCAAGTATGGAGAACACAACAATCAAAGAGTTAAGACATGCCTGTCAAAGCTCATCAACATGTCAGCATCAGTTTCTATTCATAAACGCCGCACATGCACCTGTAGGGGAGGGCGGGCTCTGGGAAAGTTCCACTCTGAGGAGTCATTCCAAAGGTTGCGTAATGTTGAAACAGCATAAAGTAAACAGGCAGACATAAACCATACTTTCAATAAACACTCAATCTGAATGTCATGGCTGTTCCTGGACTGCTTCTTTTGAAGAAATTTCAACAGTACTGATTATCTGGTGTAGTATACTACAAAAATCACAATACACAATTTAAAGCAAAGACTTGTACATTTTTATCCACATTAAGGGCCATTTAGTTTGTACAAGAAAAAAATTAAAGTGTTTGTGATTGACACAATCAATAACACTACTGCAAAAACTTTAAATTACTATTATTAATGTTATGGGTTGTGTGCATGCTTGAATAAATACATAGCTGCCTTAAAAGTCTTGTTCCCAGAAATCCTAACAATGGGAACTGATTATTTTTCATTAACAGTGGTGTATGTATAATTGTGCAAATACATATCACCAGAGGAAGTTGATCCGATGTGCCTGTCAGCTTACTCATTACATCTGATCATTTCTACATTAATATATAGACATAGACAGACAGATTAAAAATGCAAGAATGAATCCTAAAATAAAAAATAATGTCCCTTGAAGTCCTCTGTATTTCCCATTCAGTCTCCAACAGGCTTGGTGTTCAAAGGCTGGTATTATATACACACAGCATGATGACATTTTGGTTATTGAATGTTGAGGCCTCCTGTCCTCTGTAGTCACTGCAAACTCCTCTGTTTGCCTTTTTCCACCTCCAAAGGCGACACTGTTGGAACTCTTGCCCAGGAGGCTCCCTGGCACCTTTCAACAGGTTTTATAGACGTGGATGGCTGTAACACAGGAGAAAACACTTTAAATAGAAATACATTTTTCCATGGTGAAATGTACTATTGTGGCCTCATCTAATCATCTGGTTCATCTCTCAGTTGAGGCTTTATTTACATTTCTCCTAGCAACCTGAACATCAGTGTAAGTCTTATTATGGGAACATGCACACACATCAAAGACCCACTAGGATGATATTACTGGTATAAACAAGAACGACAAAGTGACTCAAAATATATCTTTTATTCACTAACTGAAGCCCTGAATGAGTTATAGCAGCTGGAATCAATTACTTAAAACCCATACCAAATCATAAAAAGTAAAGCAGTTGTAATGCAGTAAAATAGTTCCTCGCAGTGTCTTACCATTATATACAGCATAAGGTTTGTATGCTGTATGTACATTAGGGCATTATGGGCATAGAATATAAATTGGTGACAAAATCATATTACAATTTTTGTAGTCAAAATCGTGACTTGTAATTGAGAAAAACAAATGAAGTCATGAATGTTCTTGTTTGGCCATTAAAGTTATTAAAGAATCCAAAATATCACCATACCATTCATATATTTCTTGTTAATGAACACACAAAAAGAAAACTAGTTGTTACATAATTAAACTGCTGCCTTTTATGATTATATAACTACACAGGCTGATATTTGGAGTATAAATGCAATGTGATTGACTCTGCTGCATTCAAGTCCATGCAAATTAAACTAATTGATTTGCTTCTAAATATGCTATACATTTCCGAACCAGTTCCTGAAAGTTACTGAGAAGTCTGTGAACCATGGAGAACTGAATTGTGGAGTTCTTTTTTCCAATTTTAGCGGGTCATAAATGGTAGCTCCATGAGCACTTGAGCATAATTAGCGTAACTCCTCCACCAAGTACTGCTGAATGTAAAACCTGGAATGCATTGGCAATAGTTCCACTCAATAGCACCTAGGTTAAGTTAGTCACTCATAGATAAATCGCATATACTGAGATGTCGATAACTTATAATTATCTTGGTTTCATCTGGACAACAAGATGGACAGGGCCCTGAACACAAATACACTGTACTGAAAGGCACATACCTATTTTTCCACACAAAGGCTAAAGTCCTTTGGTTTCTGCACTAAGATACTGCTTTGGAGGTAGGGACAGACACTGAGTTGCCGCCAGCAAAAACATGAATGCTAGGTTAATTCACCTTTCATGGCTCTGGACTGAGGTACTGGTCAGTGAGAGATGTCAGTGCTGTCACTGCTTCTTGAGTATAAATTCTAAAGAGAAGTTAAGACTTTATTGATCTCACCATGGGGAAATTACAGAGTTAACAAGCTCCTTCTTGCACTGGGGGTGTAAAAGGTCTAGTGCCAAAGGAGCTGCCCAGGACCTCCACAGTATGATGAAGGGGGTGGGAAAGGTTGGCCATGATGGATGTCAGTTTGGTCAACAGCCTTCTGTCTACCACATCCTCAATGGGGTCCAGTGGTCAGCCCTAGACAGAGATACACCCAGGTTAATAGTGTCCACTAGCTCATTGTACAAGCCCCTGATGTTCACCATTGAGTGTTGTGGGGGAGATCTACATAAGTCAATCACACTCTTTGGTCTTACCTGTAAATTTAGCCATTTAGACTCAAAAGGGTTAAATCCATAAGCTGAATTTCCCTACATGGACAATAGAAGTGAGAATTACAGTTATCTTCTTCATCACAATCTAACCGCAGCTCCAGTTTACAACTCTGCTCATTAAGATCACAGTAAGACATGCAGCTCAACCCAAAGTAGATTATCCCCAAACCCCAAGAAGCCATCCTTCTTAATCCAAAGTATAGAGACAACACTATTTAAGTTTGCACCTTAGCCAAGAACTACCTGCCTAAATGTCATTATGTGTACACATAATGACAATAAACATTCTTGAATCTTGCCCAGTGCAGCCTACATCTGCACCCCACATGGGAGAACCGGAGTGCTAGTCTGGTGAGCCTGGGGGCAGCAATCCTTTCTTGACCAACTGCTCAATTCTCTCCACTCTCCAGCTGTGCACCTTCTCCTCAGAGGCCGCGAAGGTGACTTTCACCATTGATCATCTGTCCCTCTGGGGCACATCAGAGTGAAAAAGACAAATACCTACATGTGCGTCCTTCCAGGCTTTCGCCGAAGAGCTGTGGAAGGTTTTTGATCTGGGAGACAGTGAACCTTTTGCAACATGTGACCTTCTGCAGTTGAGACAAGGTTCTTGTTCTGTAGAAAATTATTCTATTGAGTTCCACACCCTGGCTCGTCGGAGTGGTTGGAATGTCCCTGCCCTGCACCAAACCTTTGTCCATGGTTTAGCTGGATATATGTAGGATCAACTGGCCTGCCATGATGTGCTCCCCGACCCAGTCAACTTGATTTGCCTGGCCACGTGAATTGATCAGCAGATCAGAGCCTGACATAATGGACGCCCTTAGGAGACCAAGTTTACCCCAGCCCAGGTCTCATTTTTCACCCCAGTATCATCACCGCCTGTCCCAGCTGTCACTACCAGCGATGCGCCTGAGGTCATGCAGATTGGACCCCACCCATCTCACTCCAGTGACACTAGTGGCTTTTCCATTGGACATATGCGCAAAACTTTACTGATATTTACTAAATGTTGAAAAAACAAAAGTGGGTAATGTTGGTTTTTCCAGTAAATCACAAATGGGAAGATTTGTTTATTATCGCGAGATGTCACGAGAAGTCATTCCATAAACATGGCGACAAACATAAATATCACATTGATTTACAGATATACATTATTATATATTAACCCTCTATCCCGTATGAAATTCAAAAATGATTCAGTTTCCTGGTGTGTCCACACAAATTGCGCCATGTTTGTTATAAAACTCCTCTTCTTCGCTTGTTGTAACAACCGTCAGCATCTGTTTTTCTTTGTTCACGTGACTCTAGGTGTGGAAAAAGGTCTTTCCATTGCAGTTTTGCGCAATATACCAATTTCGCTATGCCTGAAAAACCACCTCTCCAGCGCAAAAACATTTCATCGAAAAATGGAGTTTTGGTGAAATTGTCATTTTTCCATTAGGCAAATTTTATGCATAAGTTATATTCGCGCAATTTGAGGGTCAACGGAAAAGCCACTATTGATGCAATGGTTGTGGATGATAATAAGAACCAAAGAGTAAGAGGATAGCAATGTTGGAGGTGAAGAACAGGCAAGGCTTGTTGCAGAACGGAGTGACTCAAGTCACTACACAGGCTATAGATAAGAGTAGTTGTTTGTGTGTGTGTTATGAGTAAGTGAAAAGGTGTCAGTGAGAATGAATGATTGAAAACGCAAAAGGGTGTTTGGGTGAGTGGCGAGTTTGTGGTGAGGATAAAAAAAAATCAATGTATACAAATTAACAAATATTTATAGAAAATCAAAGAACTCAAAAAAAATACACACACACACACA
>JAPQRQ010000013.1:2786139-2800307 GCA_037367365.1 Apogon talboti | reverse complement strand
TTGATGATGGTTTATTGAGTGATCCAGCAGTATTTCTTTGTCGTTTTGCAAATTATTAGGGTTTTTTGGGGGGGCTTCGGAACGAATTAGCCGATTTACATGTTAAATGCGACTCAACTTACGAATTTTTCTACTTAAGAACCACTCTCCGGAACGGATTAATTTCGTATGTAGAGGTTCGACTGTAATGAACTTGTGTTAAACTTGTCAAGTACAACAGCAATTAAGCTGAGCAACGTTGCACTCATTTTGGTTATAGCAGTAGCAGGGGGCCTCTTTATACAAGACACATGTTTTGAAGAGTAGAATGTGAACTCGTGATTTCCACTGCTAACAATTCTCTGCACACAACAAATGATACTACCATGAGATAGGAAATTAATCTGAGAAACTAGTTCAGGACAATCAGGAGATGGTTCAAAACTCCATGAGTTTCTCATTGAGCTTTTCATCACCAACCATCAAAATTGGTCTGAGGAAGCTGACATTTTAGGATTAAAATCTAAACTGTTACAACTTATGTATATTTTATAGTATACATGTTTTCTTTACATACTGTATGTTAAAAACCCAATTTGTGACCTTTGGGAAATAGAAGAACACACTTGGCAAAATTCTCAAAATGGTGGACATGGTTTCGATTAGATTACTTATAGAATTAGTAAGCTATGGCTTGGACTGAAGTGGTTAAGACTTGATACATACTTGCAGTTTCTATGAAGCGTGGGTAGGCATCATAGGTGATGAGGGGAATAGGCAGCTCTCGGAAGTACAGCTTGAGGGCACCAGTGATGATGTTGATGTCTTCGTAAACATTTGAGGAAATATCAGCCTTCTCTCCATCTGTATACAAAAAGAAATCACTATCAGCAGGGTTTTATTGACTCGAAGGAGAGAGGTTCTGTTTCTCTGGTGGGGATTCAGCTTGTCACAGTGGTGAGCAGCTGTGTGAATAAACAAAACATTTAAGTGCAAGTTTGATTTTTGACATTTATGGAAAACAATAGCAGACAACACTCACCTCTGTCAAAGCTCAGCTTGACATCTTCAATGAGCTCACTGAAGCCTGATATTCGGTACAAACCCTCTGACTGAAGACCTAATGAAGACAACCAGGAATGAAAGGGGATTTATGAATTATTGATTATAACACACTATAAAATGACAACAGCTGCAGTAGATTACATTTAAGAGGATACACGCTTAGAGCTTACAGCAGGTGAAGGGACAATAGAAACAGAAACAATGAAGATAGATTAGTATAGAAAAGGCAGGCGGAGACGGCTATAAGTGAATTCAGTTGTCTCTCCTGCTCCAGTCAAGTTCAGTCACTCCCAGTCGGATGTCTTTATTGATTTTGCATGTCATTTTCACTCAGTCTTCAGTCAGAGTCAATAAAATCCTGTCTGTGGCTGCTTCCCTGCGACCACAAATACTATATTACACACACATTATTCTGGCTGTATATATCTTTGTGGACTTTTTACCCCCCAAGAGGACTCACTGATATGCACACATCTTGCATCCTCTTGCCCTTCTATGTAGGCTGTAGCAAACGATACTTCTGTCAACATTATATCATCACTGACTCACATTTTATCTTGTTCTCTCACCTCTGGCCTCAATTTCCTGTATGCACATGTCAACCACCATGGGCCTCTTGGTGTTGTGGGCTTTGACCAGCGTGGTCAGGTCACAGCTGTACACCTTCTTGACGTGCCGCAGGTCTGGCTGACAGTCGTTTGGGACAACCTTGGAGCACTGCTTATGGACATTCAGCCCACAGTCTGACACAGAAGAGGCGGAAATGAGACTGCTGTTTGTTATACTCATTCCACTCAGCAGCATAGCTAGATCAGAGGGTAGGGAAGGCAAGCTAAAGTATAAGTGTAGGCGTTGCAGAGGAACTAAATACACATGCTGCAATCTCACTCACAGTGTGTTCTTTGGCATCAAATTGAATCTTTTAACATTTAAATCTGTGACACACTGTGGATGAGTCAACAGCAAAAGTGACTAACTTTAGTGTGCTGTCCTAGTTTCAGGAGTGAACACATTAGAGGTAAAAAGAAGCTATATTTTTTGGGTGTAGGAGGATTAAACTTCAGCAAGACTAAGAAATCAATATTTCCACAATGAGATCCATTTCTGTACGTTTGTTACCTGCACACTTGACTCCCTGAGCAATGAGACCCCACATGAAGTTGGCACAGTATTCACACCAGTGGGGGCCTCTGAATGTGTGAACCTAGTTAGAGAGACACAAGAGAAATGAGAGAAGTATAGTGGTAAAAATGACAACTAATATTAAAGGGAAAAATCTCACTGAGCTGCTTGACACAGAGAGGGTGATGTTATGATCTGTTGTGAGGACTGGTCTATCCCATAATGTGCATGTTTTCTGCCTTAAACCATATGCAGATATAAGCTTATGTTGTCTTGGGTGGGTCGAGCCTTTCTCCTGTTCAGAACCTTTTGACTTTGGGGCTCACATTCACTCTCACTCTTCTTTATGTTACTTGTGTTGCCTTCACACAAATTCCTGCCTGCATCCATACTGTGTGGAAGAACACCAATAGGACTTGCTGATGATGAAAAATATTACCGTAAAAGATTTTGTGATTTTTGACACAATAGAATAAAAACTAGGGAATAATGAAAGATAAACCACATTTTAGCATTGTGACACAATTTACAGTTTATCGTCACATTGCACAGCCCTTTTTACAGTGGCACAAAAATATAAACAGTAAAAATGTTTAAATCTGTTTAAGTATACAACAAGAGAAAAGGTGAGAATATTGAAGTAACCTAGACTTTTCCACCTGGAATATAAGAAATCATCTTCACAGACTAATGGGCACTGACAAAAGAATGATGGAGACAGAATGGGGTGCTCAAAGGCCACTTATAAGACAGCTCTGGACTATATAATGAAATGCTAATAACCTCCATCACATCATTGTGTGTGGCTGCCAGTGTGTATTTCTTATAAACTCAGTACACTGTGTTTCTGACCTTTGTGCTCTGTAATAATGGCTGCTTTTTATATGGTAATATGGGAATTTAAAGCTTATTGTCTCTCACAAGAGGTGCAATCCTGGGATGTAAATGCAGAAATACGGTCTTCCTGGTCTGAACACCCTGTGCTCCCTATGGTGAATTTGAATAAGCCCCTACAAGCTGAATCAGCAGTGCTGGCATTTTTCAGTTCACACACACACAAACAGGGAAAATGGAAAAGGCATGGAGCATCTCACCTTGAAGTTGTGGACCTTCTCGTACTTTGGTGCTAAGTCGTTCTCCCTCAGGGTTGCCCGCCGCACCAACGATGTGAGCTGTGAAAGGGCAAAGGATCTAATTGGTTGCCAGAAAGTAGAAGCAGGAGAGGTGGGCTTGGAGGGGGCTGGTGCCCGGTTGAGATGGGGCCCTGGCCCTGTGCTGGGGTCCGATGTGCTACCAGGAACCAGTAAGGAGGGAATCGACCCGCTGACGTTCAAACCCAGAGCGGCGCTGAACAAAGAGCCTTTCTGACCTGCCTCCTTTTTGGCTCGCCGGCCTGAGTGCTTTTTGCCTCTTCTGACAATGTACACCTCCCTGCTAGGCATTGTGGGACCTGTAGTTTTTGTTTAAATCAAATTCTGACTCGGGACCAAAATATTGATCCCATTAATAATCATAGGAAGCCAATAAGTTTAAGTTTAAAATAAAACTGAAAAAAACCCCAAAACAGGTAAATTTAGAACACAGAAGATTATGAAATAATAAAAAAATAATCAAAAAGGCATGATATAACACACAAAAACAGAAATAATTTTTAACTTGCTCAACAACTAGAATCTCCGAGCGGTGCAATCCATCTGACAACAACACGATTCACAACAGAATCCCAAAACGAGGAGCCAACACTGTACAAATCCTACTGTTTTAGTGCCACAAAGATCAGCCAATCAGATCAGCTCTGCATAGCGATGGGCTGCTCTGTGCGATTCCAGTTCATAACAAAAAACAAAAGCCAGCAAGCCCATAACGAAAATATCTGGAGATCTCAAAATTAAAAACAAAAACTAGTCACTAAATCTTGACTATTTTCATGCACAGAATCCATCAAAGGTGCGGCAGAATGTAGATTCCTGACTCTGTCTTGTGTAGGTGAGGTTCCCAGCCCACATGGCTCACTGTGTGTGTGTGATAATCCGCTTTTCCCTGCCTCTACACACTCACTGGGCAGAATGAGCAGAGGGAGGGAGGGATAGAGGCGGAGAATGAAAAAGGAGTTGTGGTGGGGGTCTATGGAGCAGTAATGGATGAATTTAACAGGTCACATTGAGGAAAGAATGGGCCAATGAGAATACAGCATTTCTTGTTGTTCGTCACCAAATCTGCCACCTCAATTGTCCCGTGGGAAGAGAAAGAGAGGCAGAGACAGACTGCGCTGAAAAACAGGCTATTATTTTATTCATTGTTGACATATTTTTGTTCCTCCTCATTTCCCTCTTTTTTGTCAGCTGGACCTACAACATCATTCTTAACCTGTTTTAACCATTTTCCAACAGTAACTACATATATAACATTTGAAATCTCCAACAACAAAAAAAAAAACTGCCCTACAGCATCTTTGTGTCCTTAGATGTATTATAGATCAAAAGTCAAAGCCCTCCGTTTTCTTACATTGCATAACAGAGGAACAGTTGAACGCTGACAGAAGTGCACTTTAGAGATTTTTGGTTAAGTGCCGCCTCTGGTGGTTACATGGACTTGGTTCCTTTGAGATTTTTGGGCTACAAAAACAACAAAACAAGCAGCAGGACTGCAAAAAAACCTCTATCTCGGGGACACTTTAACACGCTACAAGCTTTGTGTTTGTTCTTTAAATTTATATTTGACCTAAATGTATTACTGGTTTTGTCGTGTGGCCAAAAACAAAAATAAAAACCCAAATTTTAATTGTATATCCTCATACCATAAAATTCCATTAAGCAAACATGCTCATTTCCAAATCATTAATCCACAGTTAATCTACACAGGACCATCATGAATATATTGGATCAGTGGTCATGGATATTTAATGACTGTTTTCATTGCATGAGGGGTGGAGGGTGCAGGGTGGCCAACAATAGAGCACCTCTGATATAGAAAACAGTCCAATCAGAAAATACAAACACACAACAGAAAAAGGAAGAGCTTGCATGTCGATATTGGTGGGATTTTTTATTTTATTTCTGTGTTTTCTACCATATGGTTACCTTCACTCACTCTCTCCTTTTCTGCCTCTGTCCACTGAGTTCAATCAAGCCTCTCATCACCAGAGCAATATCTTAATAACTTCTGCTGGATTCATGGAGCTGGATTTAATTGACAACACAAGCTAACAATCTGGAGGATATCATACATGTACAGTTATTTCTCATGTATTTGTCTTCAGTCGAGAGCCACCTCTGGTCTCAATGTCACAGCCTTAGTGCTTTGTCTGCAAATCCATCCAATTACGAAAGTGTACACGTTCACAGGACCACCCCCATTACACACATGCACACACCACACACACACACAGACAGTGATGTATGAGGTGTGGTATAGGTGGTCATGCACTGCAGGTCATACAAGGCCTCAGGAGGCTCTGCACTGGTGTAGCGTATAAATGCATTGCACATGCCGCACTTTGTTATATGTGCCTGTTGGTGTGTGTTTTGTGGTCAGCTAATATGTTTTACAAAGGAGTGTGGATATACGGTTTTACGTAAGAGTCTGTGGAGCGTGTGGGGGTTGCAGCAGTTGTCTGAATGGATCTGCATTTCCTGCTTCATTTTCACACATCCACCTGCACTTACAGAGCTGCAGTGCTGAAGTTTCCATTAAACTGAGCCCAGTGATAAGCATCCGAGTTTACTGTAGTGGCACAAAGACACTTCACATATACAGCCCTCTGGTTTCTTGTACAGAAAATCAAGTTTCTGCACATAAAGAACAACTTTCTGTCTTGGGAGCTAAATATAAAAACCTTCTAATTACCTCATAGCTGAATGGAAATTAATGGGCCAACAACAAACCCGCTGTGTGAATACTTAGCAGACAGCTTTAGGGAGACAGCAGCTTTCTGCAGGCACACTGCTGTTATGTAATTTTACTGCAGAGCCCTTGGCTGGAGGCCATCGCTCCTCTGCATCCATCCTCCTCCTCTTATTTCTTCTCCTCCTTTCACCACCTTCCTCAACTCTCATCCTTCTATCCTGTTACTGTATAGACAGCAACTTCTAACAGCATCTTATATAAACTCTGCAGGTTACTTCCTTTCCACAATCTGTGCTTTCTAAGCCTTTCTTTAGATATATAATTACATGCATTTGTTTTTAAGTGGCTTCCATTAAGGGTAAGACACTGTCTGAATGTAACTTTACCAGTCTTCACCTTGGTACTCAAACCTTCTGCTACACTTAAATTTCTAATAATCCTTTAACATTAAAGTTCAGGAGCTAAGTAATGCTGTGTCTCTGCTGAACAGAATCTATTCCAAACTTTTCTCCTTTTATTTTCTCTCACTCCTCTGCATCATTTTATCTTACAAGAATAGGCGCGATGCGGTGTTTATGTACATGTCAGTGTTTAGATATGAAAGATACTGTCTATCCCTTTAACGCTAATTTTGCTAAAGAGCAAGAAAATTAGCAATACACCTAGTCAGGAAGGGCTGATAACTTAATGTGTGTATATTGAGGTTGCCGTTTCCTGAGTTGAGTAAACCATCTACTTGGTTCCTCTGAGGAAGCCAAATCCCATTTGTCAGTGTGCTGATGCTTTGGCAGTGCTAACAGTCATTAAAAGCCTGTGTTTTCATCCTCACCCTCTCCTCAGTATTGCGATCATCTTTGGCTGGAGCAGGTCCATCGGGGGCTTCAGGGCTGTGCGGCAGGTGTTTTCTCAGGGTGGGCTCCTGGTTCAAGGTAGTGTAGCCGACATGCTCATAGATCGGATTTATCGTCATCTTAGCAATATATTCTGCTGCCTGGAAGAAAGAGATGTTCCTGTAAGGATGACTTAAACTGACTCAACAGTGTGTATGACTACACGGCTATCCTACAATGATTATTATCTATTTCAGCACATAAATTACTCAAATGAATCAATCTAAGAGGTTTTTTTTCTACTTTTTCTTGTCGATATGAAGAAAAACTAAAAAATAAGAGGTTATTCGGCAAACATCAAAAGGATGTCGTAAAAACATAATCAAAAATCTACATTGCATTCAAAAACTAACAAAAACTTGTGAAAGTGATTTGGACGTGACAACTGATGGAGCCACCTGGACTGGGTCTGCTCCTGCCGGCTACATTCTGCACTTACATTTGCATATTAAACCTTGCAGTGTGGGTGGTCTATAAAAAAATCAATTCTAAGTCAAAAGATCCAGTCATTCAACATGTCAAATGTTTGGAGTGTCACTGTGACCCAGGAGATGGTTAACACACACAAGACATGCAAAGCAAAGGAAAAAGTTTATAGTGTCAAATGAAATAAAAAAAAGTAGCCTATCAACTGTAGTAGGAGTGAATTTATACCAAACATTATATGAACAACACACCACACTAGCCATCTTGATCCAGTTTAGTTTCACAGTAAAGATAATTTTACATAAGATAATGAATCCAGGGACACAGTCCATGCTGAACAATATGCAATCCAGGGTTTTATGTATGTTTTTTGTGTATTAATTAACAGCACAGTGAATGAAAAGCACTAATTCAGAAGCAAGTAATTCTGATCCTTCCATTGAATAATTACTGCAGTGATTAATATGTTTCAGCTGTAACATGCTATTTAACCCTAACTGATGCAGTGAGTAGCTTCTCATTTCTTAAACAACCACCAGCTTACTAACATCAATATTGGACTGTGTTTCAATGGAAAAGGGTCATGTGGTCTGATGAGTCCAGAATGACCCTACTCCAGAGTGATGGGCACATCAGCATGAGAAGAGACGCAGATTAAGTGATTCCTAATCATGCCTAGTGCCTATAATAAAAGCCTGTGGGGGCAATGTTACGATCTAGGGTTACTTCAGGTGGTCAGGTCTCGGTTCAGCAACATTATGTCTCAAAGAAAAATGAGGTTGGCTGACTACCTAAATGTACTGAATGACCACATCTGAACATCATTGGATTTTCTCTTAACTGTTGGCACAGGTTTATTCCACACATGGACTCACCTGAAAGCAAACAAACCTGAAGGATTTGGACAGTGACCAATCTCCCTTGTCAACGACCCTGAAACTCACACATAATACCCACCAACGACCCTAACCCCAGGGACGCAGCTTCTCTGCGACCCGAACACTTAAAGCTATCAGCATCCCCCCACAGGTTTATCAGTCCAGTTTCCCCCACCAGTTATTAGAACTGAAGAAGACTCTTAGATGAGACAAGTCCAGATGAACCAAGAACAACAATGACCTAGTTAAATGAGAACCTACACAGACACCAAAGTTAAAGGCATTCCAACTAGATATTTTTTAGCCAGGCTGTGTATGTTTACCGTGACTCTTGACAGCTGGTAGACAGTTACAGTGAGTTGTGTTCGCCTGATGACAAAATGTCCAGTCACTGAGTGTGTCGTGTTGTTGACTGACTCATCCATTAGGTTTGTGTTCCTCTGTATGTCTAAAGCTAGAATCTGCTCCAGACCTTTGAAACAGTGTGTTGTGTTGAGAGAACATTTGAGCTACTTGTTTAGTATATGTTCTGCATAAAAAAAACCACTATATTTTCTACAATCTAGCATGCAAATGAAACTTGTATTTATTATTAGAAGGCAAAGATAGATAAACTCACTTTTGTCTCGATGTAAAGTGTGATGAGGCCATCTGTGACCAGGTCATGAATGGACTCAAACCTCTTCTCTCCAACAAAGTGCTTCCCATCATGGTAGAGGCGGAAGTTTCTTGTCTGGTTCCCAAACCTGAGAATGGATGGAAGCAGAAAGGGCAGAAAAAAAGTAGATCTTCAAGCAATTCATGGGTAAAATCAGATCGTCAGTCTCTCAAGCAGAACTCAAATCTTTTCAATCTACAATCCTCATTGACTGCTGATAAATCTATATACAGTTGTGCTCATAAGTTTACATAGCCTGACAGAATGTGCATGGGACGGTCTTGGATGCTCCAACATGACAATGACCCGAAACACAAGGCCAAGTCGACCTGCCATTGGCTACAGCAGAAAAAAGTGAAGGTATGGCCATCTCAGTCTCCTGACCTCGATATCATTGAGTCACTTTGGAGAGATATCAAACACGCAGTTCATGCAAGACAGCCCAGGAACTTAAAGGAACTGGAGGTTTTTTTGCCAAGAAGAATGGGCAGCTTTACCATCTGGGAAAATAAAGTGCCTCATCCACAACGACCACAAAAGACTTGAGGCTGTCACTGATGTTAAAGGGGCCAATACAGAGGATTGAGAACTAGGGTTTGTAAACTTTTGATTAGGGTCATTTGGATAGTTTCTGTTGTCAATAGGATTTAAAAAGAGCAAACACATTTGTTTGATAATAAATGGCTTCACCCATCCACTAACCAAGAGTGAAAGAAAAGTTTTTGTATTATCATTCATATTCTCTGAAAAATGGCCAAAGAATCATAAATTCTGCTAGGGTATGTAAACTTATGAGCACAACTGCACATAACATTATCAGTGTCTTGATATTAATTGAAATCACAATTTAGTTTCCCATATTATTGCATTATAATGCAGTTATTCATCAGGATGACTCAAAAAGCTCAGGATGTCAGAACTCTAATGGACACAATGAACTGGGCCAGCATTCCTTAGTGGATCACAGTGAAAGCACCAGAAGTAAAATGGTACAGCTACATCATTAACCCAAAATCCAACCTTTCCTTTTTCTGACAACCCAGAGTGGGAGATAGTTTCAACTGAGGTATTTATGGAAGAAAATAATAACCACAGGGATGAGAGAGACAAATTTGTGCAGGTGGAAGAATGACGAGACTATGAATAGCATAAACTGACCCAAAACCATTCTGTGTGCCACATTCAAATGAAGCCATGCACCAATTTAAAAGTGTGACACCTCATAAAATGATAGCTCACGTTCTAGTGAAAAAGGCAACTTATTCTCATGAGGGAAGACAGCATGTGAAGCCATGTGAGTTTCTAGACGAGCGCTTCTTAACAGCTTTTAAGAGGGCTGCTGCCATAGCTGCAGGGGATGAAGCCTCACACCTCTGAGAAGTCTGAAGAATTTCGTATTTGACAAACAAATTCTTTAAGTCTTTACCTCAGAGCCAGTGTGTATGTGCCCGGCTGTCTCTGACTTTCTCTGATGAGGTAGCTGCCTTCGGCCTGGCTCAGTAACTGGTCAGCCTCTTCTCTGGAGATCATCCCATGGTATCTGGGTAGAAGCAGGAGGAAAAATATTAAGAATTATGAAAACATGGAAAACATAAAATTGGGTTAAATTTGCAATTTGTGATACACAGCTTACTCTCTTCCATAATATTTAGGTCGATTATCCACCTGAAGGAAAGAGAGAAATAAATCATATAAAAAGGCATCAGGCAAGAAAATATACCACACAGAAAAATTGCATTCCAATACTGTAGTGTGCTCTTGGTAAATATTTTCCCAGACTTTAGCAGATTTGGGCTCAAATGTAAAGCAGTGTGAGTTTTCAGTGTGTGGGTGCACAGAATATTGCATGAGTCAGATAAAACATAGAGTCCTGAACATTCTGTTGTTCTCAACAAATCTGCTGTTGAGCCAATAAATCAACACAGGCACAACACACAGCAGAGAATATTAATTTAGACGCACAGAGCGTGTGTTGTTTATATGCTTGACAGCAGACTCCAAGCAGGTGCATTAACTAAATGCAAACTATGTTCAAAATGATAGAATTCAGTGTGAGAGAGGCCAAGAATAATAGTAAAATATAACTGAGACCAAAAAGAGTAGTAATAATAGTATAATATGTTCAAGTACAGGTAAACCCATTTTTCAGATTGGTTTTTCTTTACTTTTAGTTAGTCTTACAAGAGCATAAGTAGTTTTGCCTCTATTTTGAGGAATTGGCTGATTTTAGCTGAGATTTTATTTAGCATTATTTTTTCCAGATATAATGGGCTGGATGAAAGAATGCACAGCCCCAGATACACTATGATTTACAAAACCACTGTTATGTAATGGTCAAATATGGTCACTTTATATTGCTCATTGTATATCAACTACCACTGGCTTTAAAGGTAGATTAAAGCACAGCATCTTTAAAATAGTAATTTTTTCACTGCTAGTTTTAGTCTCAGATTTTTGTTGACTATTAATTCTGCTCATCCTTCATTGCACATTATAGAGTACTAAGCTGGAGGGAATGTACTGTCTGAAAGAGAAACACATTTTAGTCTCTGCTAGAGATCTCAAATGTGGTGCACTTTAAGTGAAATGATGAAATACATGGGTATTGAGTGTAATGATTTCTAACTCTGCCTTGCCGAGTCTGGAAACATGACCATGAAACTTAATCCCATTTCTACAACACAATTCAGAACATCCTGTATTCATGCTGAGATTTTTCCTCCCATAAGTGCAGCACCCAAGTCAATTTGGGCAACACCCAAATTGACTTCTCCCAAAATAAGGAAAAATGTGGAAAGCAGCAAAACAAAACAAATGACTGAAGTTTTTGTGATTATTTTACCATCTGTTCTAGCCTACTGAAATATTTGTACACAAATGTGGCTCATCCAACCATTGTCTTCCATTATCAACAAATGATTATTTTTACTGTATTTAACCCTAGATGAAATGATGTATTTTTCATTTCTTGCCATACCAAACCCTGCAGTCATGTATCTACATCTTCCAAAAACCTAGGGTGTAATATTCTAAACATATTTGAAAATAAATGCGCAATTTCAAGTCAAAAAACAAATTAAATTCTCTTGAATGACAATGACAACCTTTAATGCGCAGCCACAGCCTATAAGATCCAGACACCCTGTATGCAACGCCACAAGCTCAACAGGGATATGTCATTCTTATTGATGCATCACTTAATCACATATGCATTTTCTGCGTGGTGGTAGAGGGCGGGTGTTGGGGGTTTGGCTCCTCCTATCATCTGTCTCCCAGTATACAGCTCTTAAATGGGTCAGCACCAATTGCTGCCCATCAATGTACCAGGCCTTCAGAAAATTTTACAGATTAATACACACAGAGCACCAGATGCCCAGTCCTCTGCGTTTAATCCCCACTGGATTTCCCCAAACCATGCTGCCCCCTAAACACGCACATCTGGTGGTTGCCTCCCCTCTGGGCAGATCTGCTGGTGCGCGGCATTTGGTGGACATCAGCAATGTCTGGTGCCACCTGGGTGCCCTGAACTGGAAGATGCTTCTGCTCATTTCTTAGACAAAATTATATTCCCCCACCTTCAGACATTCAGAATACTGGGATAATACAGTTCTGAAAAAACAAACACTTTAACCCATAGCAAGTCCATCTGAGGGACTTGGATTCTATTAAGATTACCCTGAAGACTAAAAAAGGAAAGTGGAAAGAGTCTGACACCGCAGGCTTAGATGTGTTTGCTGATCATGTGTAGTGCAGGATTAGTGCAGCGTGCGACCTTTAGCACAACATCTCTGATCTTTTCCATTTTTTCTTGCACACTCATTTGTCAGTTGGCATCTTATTGAAGCAGAACAGCAGAAGCCATAAAAAAGACACTCAAGATGGAGACTATACTGCATTACAGATCGCTTCAGACAATGGATTGGTGAACTACAGTGAAAACAATCAGTGCTGCTGCAAGCCAAGTCAGCAAATTCAGTCTCCAAGGACATGCTTAAATGCGCCAAACAGGCACACACCTTATTAAAAATTCAGCTTACTCTTGGCTAGTTCCATTTCAACGTTGTTCCAGTTGGCTATGATCTTATTTCGCTCTTGTTGAAACCAAAGGCACTATTTAATCATAGCGCTTGTGATATTGTGGTAAATACAACAGGCCTGGGCATAGATAGAGGGAGACTAAACTTTGTGCCAGACCTCCTTTGGGGGCTTTGGCTCTCATTCAAATGAAACATCTGCAAACTGATGTACTAATGTAATAACTAATGACACACTGCACCTGGTCCCAGATGCCCCATTTCTTATTCCAGTTACATTTATTAGTGTTAAATTAAAACAGCACAAGGGACTGTAAAACTGGAAAGATATAACAGGTAGATTTTGTTTTCTAAGTCAAATCCTTACTGCTCACACGACAAGCAAGATGAAAATCTTAACATGTTATCTTCAAGATATTTATTTGGATAAATCTTGCTTGTTGCCGTCATGTCTTAAATGATGCAGGGAAAGGGAGTATGTCCTAATCTCCACTGAGACCAGGTGGGTTGTTTTATAGAAATGATGATGATTTCTAATATCTGATTGATTTTCAATTGCATCTGCTGCACTTCATAGCTTTTTAGCAAAAGTTCCATAATTACCTTTCCTCAAACTGTAATTTAATGGTCTGACAAGAAACAATAATTCTACTCAATTCTGTGGACTGTGGAATTACTGTGGAAAATGTATCTCAAGACGCAGACTTGGAGTAATCGGATGTGTCTCTACTCTGTGGCTCATCATGAAAGCTTGGAAAAATGGCTTCATTTTTCCACAATGTTATGGATGAGGTCTTGCAGCTTATCTCAAAAACATATCCTGATATACCATCTCGGTCCGTGTACGTCATGTCCATTCAATTTCTGTTTTGAAAAAAAATGAAAAAGAAAAATGACTAATTTCGTTTTCAAATCGGTAAATGAAAAACGGAAAATGGCTTGTATCATGAATTTGTAATAAAATCGACAAAAAAAAAAAAAAAAGGAAAAATGGAATTGAGAAAAAAGTTTCTTCCTTTTCCATTCCCATTTTGCCATAGGTAGGGCTTTTTTAATGGCCTGAAAGCACTGTTTTTCCGATTTTTCCGCAATACCCACAAAACTCATAGCTATATACACAAAATGTCACGTTCAGCCTCTCAGCATGCATCAATGGAGCCGCCATCTAGCGCCGTAGGATGGACTAACAGACGAAAGAAGGACAGTAATGTTAAATTTCACAGGGATACCCTAAAACGAATGACACCGAATGAGGAATGACAGTAGTGGT
>JAPQRQ010000013.1:2769217-2779741 GCA_037367365.1 Apogon talboti | reverse complement strand
TCAGATCACAGGGTAACTCGGGGGAGGCAGCACCCATTGGTCATGATTGTTGATCTCAGACGGGGACTTTATTTTGCAAATAGGGGGGGTGGAACTTAAAGTTGAAGCATGGTAATCACTACACTGCCCTGTTGCCCATTCACTTTTACAATCAGTATCACACCCACAATAGCAGGAGATTTGGTGTTACACTGCCTTCTGTCTTACACACATGCAGCCTCACAGCACAAATTCTCCTGAGGGCAGTAGAGAAGCTTAATGGCTTTGAGAGCAGAGAGTGTCACCTTGATAAAATGTGGTATCAAACACAAGCATTGATCTGTCAAGGACCTAAGTGTAAGCACACTGTGTTGGGGGTTTGATCTGTGCTTGTACACTTGTACTTGATGCTTCTGGGTGTCATTTTTCACTTAGTTTGCAACCAGTAGCAATTTATCCTTCAAAAAAAGCAATTAATGAAGCAGTGGATAATAAATCTTTTTTTAGTTAGACTGGTGTGATAATTATACTCATATAATATCAGGACATGGTGCTGAACACATTTCCAATTATTACACATTTATTCTTTTCCCCTGCACTTCTCAGTGCTCCTGTTTGATATCAGTATTTCACATTACATAGGGGTAGACAAAATAATGGACAGGCCTATGTGTTAAATACAAAAGATGAAATGTAAGCAGCAGGAGAAATGTGAAAAAGTATGCAGCTGTGTGATAGCAGAAGCTTTGTCCTTTATTATAGTCATTTTTTCGGACTATTCCTTTGTGCTCAAACGACAGACCCTTCACAGTGATAAATGCTGCCTTTTGTACAAACTACCCAGATTATGCAATGTGAGAGTGCTGTTGCATATTTCGACTTAATTTCACTTGTAGTATGCATCCCTTTATTTAAAAAGCCCCCAAATTGCTGCTGTTAAATCCAGCTCAGTAACCCCTTTATGCCTGCACACACTAAAGCTTTCTCTGCAGACGCGTGTATCGACACGCACAAGCATCCGATTCCCAGGCTCTAGCTTCCCTCTCACAAACTCTTGGGAAATTTTCAACTAACACCAGTTCAAAGGCTGGTTGAGAGGCCTTGGTCCCTCAGAGTTAAAGCCCCACTGCTGGAAGCTCCCACAGTGGCTTCCTTTGTGCCTCTGTGACCAGCTCGCTCTGTATTCCTCTCTTGCTCAACTCCATGTATTATCCTCTATCCTTACTGAGCACATGATGCAACCTCTGCTTCCAAATTTTCTCTACTGAAATGTAATTATTTGGGATTGTAAGTAAGGGAATAAGGAGGGTACATTGTGTTATTGATGCAATCTTGAATCACTCCAGTGAAAATTAATGATCTATTTTGGGAAATTGTTAACACATCCACAGATTATTTATTGCAATATTTTTGGTATCTGTGTTCATGTTCATTCTTGTGTTGTTCGTCTAAAAACAAGCTTTCTAATGCATGCAACCTGCCGACAGACCAACCCGCTGTGTGCTGATTTACTGACGTTGTCAGGGTAATTGGCACCCACTTGTTAGTGAATGATTAGGTAGAGCTATAAACCTGGCTCTGACTTAACACTTGTTTTGCTTTGAGGGGTGACGCATGGAGAGACTGGAATTTAAATCTAGTTGATTCTCAAAAACAGAATATTTACATTTATGATGGTAATGTACTCACGACAAATACCTACACTGAGCAACTTGTTTGTCAAATTGAATGAGTTATATTCGACTACAAAAAACAACTGAGCAGTGCTTTCGTTTCAGCGCACTGGGGAAGTAGCACACAGGAACAAATGAGCGTTCCCACAGGTGTAATGAGTAACTTGAATGTCAGGTCTCTTTATTGTCAGGTCACTTCCTTGGCTCGGCTCCAGTTTCCAGTTACAGCTTTTGTCACTGAGGTGAAGAAAGGTGCTCATTTGTGTGTGCAGGTGGAGGCCTAAGTAGAAGATGGTGCCTTTTTCTGTCTTTGCATATATATTACTATACTTTTAAGCCCCAGTGTGGATTGTAGAGGTAAAGGATCTGTTTAGTTTAAGGCCTGTGAGAACACACTTAAAGGCGAACAATGCCAGGGTGCCTGTGTTAAATATTTGGAGATGTCTCCCTCTGTGTTTATTTTATTTCCATGGATAGGCTTTTGTAATAACTGATTCATAAGGTCCACTTGCACCGAGGGGTCAGAGGTCAGCTGCTCAGCAACTCCCCTGGAGCTTGTGGGCATTCATTTACTGGCTACAGTACCATTTCTGGGGCCTTTAGGCTGAACCTCCTTCCTCAGAGGATTCAGCATCATGTCATCACAACTTCCAGGCTCTGAGGAAAGTGACCGGCTCTCAGTGAGGTTTAAGACAGACTGCAGAACACCGCAAATTATACATCAACGGAGATCTGACAGATTTAGTCAAAGGAACGCTGCATTTCTCAGGGAGATTTGGAACTGGATAGCCCTATCAACTCAATGATGCACTGTATTTGGCCTTAAAATATACTCTGGACATGGGGAATGCTTTGCTCAAGGATACCTACGTTGGGTGGATGCTTTCCATGATAGAGTTTTAAAGCAGTCCTCCAGCAGAAAAAACATCTTCCTGCTCACTACAACACCCACCTGCACTCAAATATTTACAATAATCTGTTTATACACATACATACGTTTGTAGGCGAAGGGCAAATTACTTTTTTCCTTTTTTATTATGATTTTTTTTTTTTTTACGTAAATGAATATTGTATTCCACTTAGGAGGACAAAGACTTTACACTATTACTACAGAGATAGATCTGACACCCTGTTAATCAGAGTCCAATAAGTCCCAAATGGCATAGTGATTTAAAGACTTCTTGATCAGTAATTATGCAATAACATGACCAACTGTAGCAGAAATAGAAAAAGGCAACTCCATCTCAGAACAGGCACAAGAGCTTTGTGTTTTTTATGCATATAATATATTGTATAAAGAATTGTTTTAATCAACAACAGAAATATAATAATAATACTATTAGCAGCACATTAACATCTATAACATTCATATGACAGATTTTATTTATTTATATGTATGCATAGGTTATGGCAACTCCAAATTAAAGTCTTTTTACATAATGTAGTGTACAGCAAAAGGAAAGTAAATGGTTTTTAAGCCATGAAGATGCCAGTACAAAGTATCAGACACTTCCTCTACTCCATCAAACACATTACTCTTTTTGCCCATCTTGCAAAATCTAAATAATTTCTCAATGTTATTTGAAATGAATGTCTGACTATTGACTATTTTCAATTAATTGCATTTTTGTGGGTCACTTTCATCAATAGCTTCATAGACTTTGAGTTAAAACATGTCTTTCCGATTCTTATCATGGTTCACGAAGCAGGTCATGACATTCCGTCCTTATCCTCTCACAGAGCAGCTTGAATGCAGACAGTAGGTAATACTGACTAATTGATCCCCAGGAAGTGTATATATATGTATATGTGTGTGTGTGTGTGTGTGTTGCTGTGTGCTGGGACAGTCTAACAGTGTGTAACCCTCATTACCCTCCAACTGTCTTCTAAAACATTCCTCCGCCATGATGTCATGCCTGTCTGAGGGGATATTTATTGTCTGAGGTTGAGGTTTATCAAGTGTGTGATGGAGGTGGGGGGCGCTGACAAGTTTGTGTGTGTGTTTGTGTTTGAGTCAGGGAGAGACACGGGAGGGGGGGGGATGTCTTTGTGTGTTGTTAGACCGTATCTTTCCTGCCCTACTTGTGAAGCTTTGATTCAAGTCTGAACGAGTTCTAAACAGAGCTTCGTGCTGAGTTTGTAGGAAAAACTCCAAATCCCACCTGCGTGTGCGGTTGTTGGAATAACTTTATGTCTAGCAGCATGTGAGACATGTCTGTCTGGACAGACTCATTGTTCAGATGTCATACTGTATGTTGTCCTGTAATGTGGTCGTATACTTAAAAGCCAAACAATAAAAAAAAGCCACCACAGAGAACTCCCTGACTAAACATTTAGTGGTTTTTACATTGTCAAAGCCCATTTGAACTCAGACTCCACAAATGTGGCAACATCTCTTGCACATTTTATAAACTAATTAAGCAGCGTTTCCCTCTTAGCGAAGTTGTTTGCATTGCCACATCGCCCCCACTTACTCAGTTTTTGGGTTTATTGAAGGAATTGTTTTAAAGTTGATGTGCTATGAAGATAGATGATGGTTTTCCTAAAATGTTTCAGAGTTTTTTTTAATTTATTGAACACTAAAAATACAATCAATTAAAATTAGCTCTTGATTGTTATAATTTGTAAAAGGAATTCAAGACATAGTGTAGGATGTCTTTTATACAGCAACTGTTTGCTGTAGGAGCTTCAACTCTATAGAGGAAATGCTTTCAGGCTTAAAATTGCCTACTATGTATTTAAGGATCCAAAAATCAGCAACGCCAAAATCACAGACTGAGGAGATTTTTGGCTGTGCTTTGCTTGAAGCACATAAAAACACACAAACTGCAACCCTAAATTTTGAGCAAAGTCGCCACTTACAAAGCACAGAATCTAAATGCACCCTTTTTATTCTTTGTATTTTCCAGACGTGAACAGAGGTCCCTGAAGCTCGAGAGCCTCTTACTGTAGCTCCTGCCACCATGGTTGAACCAGCCGACAGGCCGTCTGCAGCTGGACAGAGGCTTGGGGCCCCAGAAAGCTTTGGGGTGTCCACCCTGGAGCCAGGTCTGCGTCCTCCTGTCCAGGCTCCAGGGCGACAGGTCTCCATCAGAGTACAGATGCTTGATGACACACAGGAGGTCTTCCAGATATCGGTGAGTAGTGTGTGCCAATGGGTGGATCAATTAAGCGATAGTCTCTGTATTCAGACCAAACAAAAAACAGTTTTCACTTTGTGATGTATTTCTCCAAATTCATGGATGTTAAAAAATGTTATGTATTTTATTGTCATTCTGTTTTATGCCTTTACAGCTTAGTCTCACAGATTGTGTTGCTCAGATGCTCTGAATGATGTTCTGTTTGTGTTGAAAATACAGAAATGTAAAGAAAGAAATCAATCATGTCCTATTGATAGTGAAGGTTTCTTCACCATTTTATATCCTCTGTGACGTCAGGAAAAGAACCACTTGCAGCCTTTCACCACACACATATATTATACTAGTCAATGCATATTTAGTATTTGTATGACTTAGCTTTTTGTCTGGACTCACTATCACTGCTTGACTTTAAGTTTTACACAAGTTATTTCATCAAAACTGAATTAATTCTCCTTTTTAATATGTCTGGCCCATTTCTTAGTTTCTTCTTGTACGAGCTCCCAGTTCTCTCATCTGGGAAATGTCATTCCCAGGATGCACAAATAAATGGGTTGTGTTTAAACCTGTCTGATAAGCCCATACCATTTATGTGGCACTTACGTTTTGGCAGCATATAAAAGAAGCTGTTGCAGAATAACAGTGATGCCTGGAGGGCTGAGCAGTTTCATTTATGCTGTTTTTGAGGTAATAGTGTTATCTGCTTAAAGACCAGCTTCATGTCAGATTCCAATCTTTGAAAAGGTGTAATAAAATATAAGAGATGTGACTTTATCAGTGAGGGTATTCAAATGTAATGATATTCAGCTGCAGGAGGATGGTTCAATATTTTCTACTTTTTACCTTGAGCCTTATCTCATATCCCATTTCCCTGACACACACAGGAAGTGGGACATGAGCCACCTTCCTGTCTAAACACACCACACCTACAGTACCATGGAACTAAGTGGGGAGGTGCTCCATGTGATTCTTCTTCATGAGCAGAAACTTGCATTGGAACTGCAGCTCATTCCCGCGTTCCTTTCAGCTCCTGTTTTTCAGTGGTGAGAACATTGATTTAATGCTGACAGGGAGGACACCCAGGCTCCTGGTACTAAAAATATATGCGATCATGACATGTTTATAGTGGATACATTTCCATCCTTCCCTTGTTATGTCTTTATTCCCCTGCATTTTCTCATCTACAGACATGATTGTATGCTATTTGTAGATTCTAACCCTCGCACCTTAATTAGACATTTTAGCATCTTCAAGAATTTGCACATGAACTCAGGCATGTGTAGAGTGTGTGCTTGCATATAAGTGAGGCTTCATGTCTGCAGCAGCCCCCTGACTTCCTAATGCTGTTTAGAGAAAGGGCTCCTGTGAGAGTCTGCAGTGCCAGCAGCTTTAATGACATCTGTGTGCTGTGTGGTGCTTCGGTATGTCGTCTCTGGGTGTAGTCTTGGGTTCTGAATTAATAGCTGCTGCAAGACAGAGTTTGGTTTCATTCCCTCCTCCTCTGTGATTTGCATGCCTTCTGAAAAGCAGCTGCTGTATTATCAGTATAAAAATTTGGGGAGTTTTTGTGATGATAATTAAGTACAAATCCGGCGAGTCACTGTCTCGGTTGGCGTGTAGAACATCCAGAGCTGCCAGTTAGGGGAGCCGTAATTGGCTCTTGCAAAAATGCCAAGAATGTATGTGGTTGTTAGTGTGTCAATGCCTGAGGACGTGTCTCAGGCTAAGTGGACAGTTTGACAGAGCCTGTGTGTGAGATGTCATCTGAATGTATTTTTGTATTGTAGCTTAAAATGATGTTTCCTTAAATTGATGTAAGGACACAGAGCATGTGGGTCTCCACATAGTAGCCCCTGTGGCTTTTTTTCCCTTTTCCTTCTCACACACAAACAGACACACATTGGCCTATCTGCTTGGAACATCTTTAGACGTCATTGCTCAGTTCAGAGCAGAACGCATCAGCTGAGGAACAGCGTGTGTGTCTCCCAAACACCCACCCACCCACACACACTATTGTTTATTTTTGTTTGGTTACCGTCACCAGAGCTGGCATACATCTCCAAATGTAAACCAGAAGGAGAGCAGACTGAGAATGATAATGGAGGCAGATGTGGAGATGGGAGGACGGATGACAGGATGGGAAAAAAAGAAGAGAGTTTAAGAAAAGACTGCAGTAACTGTAGTGTGGAGAGGAAAGTAACCAAATCAATAAAGCTGCTCCTGTGTTTATCACACATTCAGTGAAATAAGGGAACCATTGTCTTTTAGGCTTGACTCGTCTAATCTGTCTTTTTGCTGCTACAATAGCTTCCTGTGTGTTTGTGCAGTAGGTGTAACGTGTGAATCAAGAGATAAGCCGGCAGCTTACACTCACGTTGGCACTGATTGGGTATTTTCTCACCACAGAGCGGTAGGGTGGGAGGCTCGCTCATTAACCAGGTCTGTTATCTTACATCCTCAGCTAGAATGCTACAAAATGGGAAGAATCGGCTTTTAAGACCCGAAGAATAACACACTTAGGCATTAAAAGGCTTTTTTTTTTTAACTTTGTGTAACAATGCAGGCATATTGAAGTATTATTGAATCATCTTGACCTGAAGAGACTGGGGACTCTTCCTTCCATGTTTTTATACATTTACGTAGCGCACATTGAGCAGATTTTAATTGTGTAGGTCTCTACTCAGATTAGTTCATTTCAACTGTTTTACCACTGGAAACACGGGTACATTAGAACATGTAGCTGTAATAAAGTCAGAGTCCACAGCTCCAAGTGGTTGACATTCAGGGCACATGCTTTCATCTCTGAATTTATGTCCTTTATAAAATCAGCCTTATCCTCAGGGCTACAGTTTGGAATGTGGACCCCACTCTGCGCCATGAATGGATTCTATCAGTCAGAGTCCCATGAGGGATAACTCAGAATTTATTAGCTCAAAAAGTAGCGCCTTAGGAGTTTAAACTGGACTCGGGCACAGAGAATGAATACCATTTAAATAGTCTCCTTCTCCTTGAATAGTCTCATTATAGCACATATTACAGCTTGTGTTTATTCCTAGTAACACTTTGACTTTGTGTGATATAGTGTCACTTCTTGTTTGCACTCACCTGGAGCAGAGAGGGTTCCCCTTGTTTGAGTATACATTACATAAATAAAACATCATGACCAGACATTGCATACGATATAACACTTGACAGCACACACTTGCTTCCCTTAGTGACCAGTGCAGCTAGCACACACTCCCACACTCGGAAACTTCATTATTAATGTGGAAGAATGCGAGTGCAGAACACCGTCGCTCACTCCCACCTGGTGAATAATTGAAGGTGAGATGTGCTCTGTGTGTGAGTGTATTTGCATGCATGGTGAATAATGGCGGCAGTGTTATTCATTTTCTTTGGGAAGGTGTCACCTGCTTTGACGTGATACTGTATCAGTGGAACCTTTCACAGACCTTATTTATGCAGCGATACAACCGAACTTGTTTTGTCAATTGAAGCTATATTAATAACAGTATTCTTGATCTTTCCTTCAGTATACGGACTAAATAACATCCACAGATTTCTTAGGTCTCAGCCCGTTTATCGATGTTTTATTTCACTCCAACCTGCAGTTTTTATTTATGTGTCAGAGAGAAACTTCCAATACAAATGTTGCATGATTTACCCCTACAAGTAAAGCTTGTTGCCCCAGATTCCCTCAGTTTGTCATGAGGTCATTGTATCGTTGACTGATGGGAGGTTTTATGTATATTTTTTTTATCCATGAGGGAAGGAAACAATTTTGGTTTGTGTGGTGGAGATTATAAAAGCTCAACAGTAGAGGAACAAGTGACTGCACTCACATTTTACTCAGACCTGCCTCCAAATGAGGTCCATAAGCACCATCTACATGGTTTTTAATTGGGGGGAAAAAACTACATTGAGTCAGATTTCAATAATTTGTGGCTTCTTTGAGCTCTGTTATGGTAAATTGGATGTCTTCAGGACCAAAGAAGACATATGAGGATCATCTGGGGCTTTGGGGGACACCAACTTTAATTTTTCAATATTTTCTGACAAGAATAAAGAAACTATGGATTTATCCTCCCTCCACATGCCTTTTTAAATTTTACCAGGGTGTTTCTTTTCTTTTTAACCACAATTTACCCTACCTACCTGCAGGTGCAGTTTGCTACAAATTTGTCTGACATTTGCAATATCTGCAGCTTGGGCTTGCATTGTATTATGACAAAGATGAAGTCCTGCTGCTTCCCTGGGGGGCAGTTGAGCTCAGTTAAGTCCGCCCCCTGTGGACCTGCCCTCACAAGAAAAGTCTCATTGGGTCAGATGATGCATATATAATATTTCTTGTAAAGGCCTCCACATATGGGACCATTACTTGTGCTCTTGTTGGCCTCAAGTGACTTTTTTTCTTCATGTCTGTCAGTCGCTAATGTTTCTTTCCATACAGTCTGCTTTGACCTTAATCTGTGTAAGATCATCCATGCTGTGATGGACCTTCCCAGCAGACATCTTTAAAACTGATTGTAAGGGGCAGAAGGGAACGGGGTTTGTGTTTGCATATGTGTGGGAGGTTTGACTCTCTGCAGTAAGATTGCACATGAGTTTTTTTTTGTTGCATGATTGGATTGTGGCTTTATGATCTGCATGGCTCCTGGTCCTACTTTGTGTGTGTTTGTCTGAAACAGAGAGAGCTGTGGAAAGATACAGGACTACAGGGTACAGAGTTATTAGGATTAGGATGATAGAGACGCTTTATAGACAACATCAGTTGATGGACTAGCAGTCCCGGAGGCCTATGATAAATGAACTACAAGTCCCCTGCTCAATTATGCACAAAGACAAACACACACACACACACACACACTTCTCAACTCCAATGTGGAACAGTTGACATTTCAAATGGATGGGCCTTTGTGCTGTCGGCTGCCTTGGGAGTAAATGAAACATGTGGAGAGAGGAGATATGAAGGGAATGAGAAGAGATAATGAGTTAGTCGAGCCTTAAAATGTCTTTGTCCTTTAAGACAAAAAGGCTGGTGAACCATAGAAACACACAATGACAGACTGTTTGAGGCTTATTTTACTTTTAATTTCTTCTCAGTTGTTGTTTCAAATGTGGGTTAAGTGGTGTGTCATCCTCCTCCACAACAAAGGTAGTACCGCTTCATTGTAATGCCACTGAGACACTGGCTGTTTTACCTGAACAGGCACAGGAAATGAGTCTGCCTATTAGTGGATTCTGGAGACGAGTTACCTTAAAGTATGACTCCTTTCTTTTATTCAGTTACAAAACTTTAATTTAATTCTACAGTTTTGTAAAGATCTGTTCCAGTGCACTGTGTGTCCTCTACTTTACTCTGAGGCTTGTTAAAACTCAGCTGAGATTCAGTTATATCACCCACTCCTCGTCTGCTTTTTTCACATTTACACGAGGGAGAGAACAGAGAACCAGTAAAAACATGTATTTTCAAGCTAGAAACCCAGCTCCGATCATGTTTCTTTATATCTTCTAAGGTTTGCAGTAGTCCTGACAGTTGCAGAGGTTGGCTGCATGTGTGGGTAGATCCAAGGTGATGTTTAAAGACAGTAAAATGTAGTTATTTTAGAGTGAAGCTGAAACCCTGGATTTATGATCTCTGCAAGTTTATGTCCCTTGTGTCCTTTCCTTTCCTTTCCTTTCCTTTCCTTTCCTTTCCTTTCCTTTCCTTTCCTTTCCTTTCCTTTCCTTTCCTT
>JAPQRQ010000013.1:2758413-2769117 GCA_037367365.1 Apogon talboti | reverse complement strand
TTTCCTTTCCTTTCCTTTCCTTTCCTTTCCTTTCCTTTCCTTTCCTTTCCTTTCCTTTCCTTTCCTTTCCTTTCCTAACAGCTTCAACCTGCTGCATATTGATGCTTACAGGGATTCATAAAAGCAACATTAAACCACATCATATGGACAGTGAGTATATAGGCCAGTGTGTATGTCTGAATACACAAGCTGCCCCCACTTCTACAGCCTCTCAAGGCCAGATAATTTCTATTAAAATAAATATTTGATTAGATTTGCTTATGTATCCTCCCTAACTTGATAGATGGGAATGAGGAATGGGTCTAAATAATGCACTGCTTTCACATTCAGATGGACAAGTGATGCATCATCCCCCCCTCTGCAGCGTCACAGACCTGCACAGAACTATTGAGATGCAGTAGGAAAATTTGAGGAACATGTGGACGTACTATGCGTGCATACGGTTTCTCACAGAGAAACAGTGCTGTGTTATGTAATGGCTGGCATTCTCTGTCTCATTCCTGTGGTAGGAGACCACAGAGGAGGACTTCTGACAGTGCATTCACTTTTCTTTCAACTACTTGTTATTTTTTGTAGCTTCGACCTGCCTGTGGAAAGACTTTTGCTTCGTAGGTGAATAAATTAAAAATGCTATTAAAGTGAGGTCAGTGTCAGGTCAAAAAGCTATGAAAATATTGTGCTTTCTGTCCTTTAATAGGTGTTTAATGTACTGGTGTTGAGCGAGTAGGTTGAGTATCACTCTTGCACTGTTTCAAGACAAGCATACATTTAGCTACGTTGCTATTAAGGTGGGTGTGTGCACGTAGAGCCACGTGGAAGTATTTAGACCTGCTGAGTTCAAAGACGGGGCCACAGACAAAGCTGCCTCCAAGCTAGGAAGGAGGGAATGAGCGAACGAGACAGACATTATTGCTTACTGAGTGGAACACTGTTGCTGATAGAGAGACAATTACGGCGAGATCACTTCTGAAAAGCAGCAGGGTGGGGGTGGAGTGAAAAGATGGAGAGGGCCCCACTGTGGGACGAAAAAGAGATGTGGTGTTACACTGACTGTTACAGAGAGAGGCCGAGATTGCGGTACTGTGAGAGAGAAAGACGCTTACAGACACACATCCGTCTCCCACAGAAGCCCTTTACATTATGCCGGCAGCCAGTGAATGAGCCAACACTGTCCGCTCAGCTTGGCTGCAGATGGGATCCTTTTTTATTTATTTATTTTTTGGTAAATGGAGTGAATGAGGTCCCCAGTGTGGAGGCTAGTCAGGCCAGCAGTGGAAGAGCTGGGCCCCATTTTAGGGTAATCACTGTACCTCCGGTTTACTGTGTTAGCCCAAACCATCATGGCCAATTTGTAGTTTCTGTGGATTCAGTGTAATTATTTTGGAGCAGTCTTGAAAAACTGTTGAAATGGCCAAGCGGTGTAACTTTCACTGCTGTTTTCTTTCTTATTGCTCCTTTCTTAAAAGTCATTAATTATTTCCTGTAATTGAGTGTCCATTGTGGTACTGTGACGCTTAGACAGACTCACAGGAAGTAGTGTGTTGGGATAAACCTGTTGCTGGCCTCCTATTTCTGAGGGCAATTTCCTTTTTAGAACTGTACTATTTTCAAAGTAACATTAATTAGATGAAAGTTATTTGTGGGCAACATTAAAACCACATTTATGAGGTCAATGGTTAGCTCCTCATTAGGAATCTACATGTACCGCCATACATCTTTGGACAATGTAGTTTTTTTTGTTTTGTTTTTTTACAATTGGTGGTGAATGTAGCTACACAGGCATGTCGTCATAGGAAAACATTTGTACAGCTATTGATTGTTTAATGATCAATGGTCAATAAATCGGTCTTGGGTGATTACCCTGTGTGTTTATGTATGATTATCCTACAGATGCTGGATTACAACAACCTGTGAAAAGCCTAGACGTCCTCTAACGATCCTCTCATTCCCAATGTTTTTTCTGTTATTGCAGTCATCAATCAGAGTTGATTTGGCACAACTATTAACTCTGTGCCTCTGACATTGACTTGACCAATGTACCGTTACGTTACACATCACATGGGCTTCTGTGATATTGCTCTAATAGTGTTCTGCAAGAGCTACATATAGCTATTAAATGGTCTGTGGTCCAGGGAGCTCCTATAGATCTTTTATATGGACTTTCACCTTTAGGGCACCTTTGATCAAGATAGGTTTGTGTCTTCTATCAGCAATTATCATATCACATAATATAGATATGTACATGTCAGGATTACTGTTTTATTTTAAGGGATTATCCAAGTTCCCCCTAGCACTATTATGCAAAGACACTGTTGCTGCATCCTGACCTTAAGGCATCAGACGACGATTACGATTTGTTCATAGAAACAGAATAATACAGGCAGTTCCAGAATGATGCTGGATTCAGCCAGACCTCACCCCACCACTGGCACAGTCCTAAAACAAAGTGTGAAGACAGGTGTGGCTATGTAAATCTAATACAGTAATACCTCAGCTTCCTCGTTATCTCTACTATAATACCAATTTGGCACGGCAGCATCTCAGTATTGTTGTTTTAAACACAATGGAAAATTAACATCAGCTGTGAGCCACAAGCTGGTAGGTTTATCATCACTACCAGACACCCTGGCCCATAGCCTAAACTCATTTCGAGCTCCTGTTGTATTGCAGGAGCAAAAATCAGAAGCGGTATTTTGTGATACATGTTGCTGTTGGACACGGTTTGTAGCCATAGGCGTGTATTTAATCAGGGACCTAGTGCTGTTTTCCATAATCAGATCATACTGCAGTGTGGAGAGGAGGCTTGATTTTCACTCCCTTCCTCTTGAGAACTAGAACTGGGGTCGATGGCGGAAGGCGGTGAGGGGGAGGACAGAAAAAGAAGAGGTGGAAAAGGTGGTTTCCGTGAGAGAGATTATTTCAGGTTAGAGTTATTGCGTTCTGTGGCTCCTCTTTCCAGCTGTCACTGCTGCCGTAAATCTTTACCTAGTGATGGAGGAGAATAGTTTGCTTGTGTCTGGGTTTTCCCTTGGCATCCAATCACTGATACACTGACTTGGAAGATTGTGTCAAGAGGAGGAGGGTGGTGTGTCCTTGTCATAATTACACTACCCTTTGGGGAAATAAGAAAAGAAGCAAAAAATTGCAGGTTTTATGTCAGGGACCTGTTTTTTTATGTAACTCTGATGCCCTTTGTATGAGAGCCAGTGCTACAGATTAAAAGAGAAATGTGTAAGTGGGCATGCTAAGGGTTTAGCAAGAAGCTTAGATCCCAAATGTCAGCTTCAATATCCCAAATGAGATTTCTCCCCCTTGCTAAGTGTTAACCATGGACCCTTATTAAACCCCACTAAATCTGTGGGGCTGCCTAACATGGTCTCTGTCGCAAATCTGGACCAGACCCTGGAACTGCACTCCCCAGTCTCTGGATGTGTGTGTGTGTGGGAGCACGCTGCTCTGGGGTCTCTTTCAATAGGTGAAGTGTTTCTTAATCTTTTTGCTCGCTCCCTCCTCGCCTCCTGTTGGATGCTTTCAAGGAGCTTCAGTGGAATTCAATGGCGTCTGTCTCTCCCCTGCTGTGTCCCGAGTGTCCAGCCGCTGGTGTCTCTGAGAAACTAGCGGAGGAATGTGATGTTTGGGACAAAAACAAGTTTTGGTTTTCACGTCCTTGCTTTTTCTCTCTGCTTTCCTTCAAACATGGTCATAATTCCCTCTGAATTTTACAGAGACTGTAAATATTGCCCATGATTTGTTGATTTTTTTTGTTTTTACTCTTACCTACATCGACGTCACTGAGCTTTCCATGTGTAATTATATTGCAGATATTTCACTGTGGCCTAATTAAAGTGCCATTCCTTCCTCATAAGTCATCTGTACATCTTTGCAACCACACACAAATTTGTTTACCGCAGGCTCAGTTCAGTTATTCAGTTGTGTGTCCACACCCTTTCTTTTGCTCGTAAATTAACGGGTTCAGCAACACGTGTGCAGAAATACACAAAAACACATTCAAAGTTCAGCCAGCACAGCATTCAGTGAGGTTTAAAACCCTTGTAATAGCATTATTAGTAGAATATCAATCATCATAATTTTACAGAACATCTCATAGGCATATATATTTAGATTAGATACGCTCTACATTATTATCTTGCCCTAATAGAGTTTTAGTATTTTGGCGTCCCATTCACCTAGTAAAACCTAAGATTGTCGATAGAACTCTAGAGGTTTTTAGGATCTAAAGTGGTCCTGTTTTAAGATTTACAGACCTCATTATTGCATAAGACACAGTACAAACGCAGCCACTGCTGCTTCTCTCACCCTACACAAGACACTAATTGCTTTTTTTAATGGTACAACATTGTGCTTGTATTCCCCTCAGCTGCTCAATTTAATTGTCTGCCTCTAGTGTGCTGTGAGGCGTGGCATGCACACACACACATACCCACACATGCCGCACACTGAGACACTTGGTCGTTTTCATGGCAGCCTGTAGGCATTTTCATCTCAAGTCCTCCCCCCTATCAAGTGTGTTGCCAGTTTAATTTCCCACCGTGCGTTGCTGTCGCTGCTGACAGTGCTAGCAGGTATTTTGCCAACATGGTGTTTATTCAACATTTCAGTCCGGCATATGTGTGTCTGTGGGTACATCTGTCTATGTGCGAGTGGACCCTCAGTCCTTTCTCTTCTAGCACTTGTTGTGGATGAACGGGCTTTGACGTCTTGCCAGAAGGTTAAGCAGTTTAACCTAATCCGAATGATCCAACGCCATTGGTGGACAGTCGAGGAGGGAGGAAGCCTGTCCCAGCTGTCCTGCTGTTTGTTGGAATTTTTTAAGTCTTCCGTCTTGAGGCCAGTGGCTTTAAGATTTTAGTACAGTTAGGATGACCAAAATCTCATTATAATAAATATCACAATGTTGAACAATTAATAAATCGTTTAGATAAATTGGATGCACGGAAAAGCTTGTTGTTTGTCAGACAAGTAAGAGGTATTTAACTATTGTTGTCCTTTTATTAGAACATGTGAGCATATAATTTAGCCAGGGATTTAAGAAAATATTAAGGTGTAAGAAAAGGTAAATGGGAAACACCTTTTTATCTATAGCGGGAATCAAGGGCTGGTGGTATATTGTTGCAAAATAATTTTTTCTGGTTTGTTTGTAACTTTTCATACCCTAACCAGGCCTATGCATAATAAGTAGCCCCTCAGTTAAAAATGTGTGTGATATTTAGTTCAGATTGCAACTAACTGAATATAAACCCCTTATTCTCTTCTGCGGTGGTCACAAAAAAGTGGAGTCCGTCATTAGAGTCAGTGTTTGTTTTATCTGTTATAGGCTTTTTAATTAAGGGAATATGAAGTCCCTTAAATGCATTCTGTGATGGTAGTACACTGGAATGGTGGATGCCATGCTATAAAATGGAAAAAGAGGAAGTCTGCTCGGAAAAGTAGAAACATTGTGGACTGTGAATGATGACCTGCTTCCTTTGTAGATATTAAGAAATAACTCATTCTAAGGTAAGAGAAACAGAAGAATTCACAGTTCTGTTTCATATTCTCTTCCTATCTGCATTAGTACTGTGTGGAAAAATTGTTGCCCAAATGATGAAAAATATTGGTCTGAAGATTCATTGACAATTGAAGACTAGAGCATAGTATAAAATCATTACTGTTATTATTATATTATATAATATTATCATTACATAATATATACATCACCCCCCCTATACAAGTGTGATTTTGAAAGCAAGACAGATTAAAAAAAACAAACAAAACAAAAACAAAACAGATTGCCAAGGTTGGTGTCTATTGTATTTTAATTCAGACATTCCTTTCCATTAGCAGTGACATAGTAGCTTTAAACCACAAAATACCTCTTCTGTGTTGTCAAGAGGACATTGTATTGTCCATGAAAAAGACGAATTCAACATTACAGACATTTAGAGGCTGGCATTTGCGGAATAAACATGTAGTCAGAACAAGTTAACCAGTGGTCAGTAGAAGAACAATTATGGTTCTATTCAATCATGGCTGTTTTTTGTGATCACAGCTGACACAGCCATTACTGTGCCAGGTCTGTACTGTACACCTGGCACTGTGTCTTTCAGTATTGTATTCCCATCTTTAGGGAAAAACCTGCTGACGTTCCTGTTTCTGACATCGCTGAGCAGCTGCTGGGTTCACTACTGATCACTATGTGGGGGGTTGAGGAACACCAGCGGGGATCTGCCTGGAATTTGTCTTCACATTTGATAAGTGACGCTAAATGCTTCAGACAGCATTATGGAACGCAGTGGCATCCATTCCAAAACTAATACAACAGCACAAAGACAATTACCACATCTAAACAAGAAATTATTACCTTAGCGCAATTCTCTAACAAATTATTCTTTGTTTTTGAGCTATAAAACATCACCCAGACTCATTACTTTGGGCCTTGGGGAGCACCCCCGTCTCACAAACCCAGATCTGTCTCATTTCTAATTGTCACAGTAGCTGGCCTGGGAATAGGACATAATGTTTGCATGAATACCAAAGCATACAGCATTAAAACACATCATTGGAGCTAAATGGAATTCTCCCTGAAGAGTTTGTGGATTGTATTTTATTCGCCTGCCTTTATCTTTGCATATTTCGCTGCCCTCTGTCTTTTTCTTTTTGTGGCATTAGCAAAATTTGCTTCCAGTTTGACAGCGACTAATTGATGGATTTCCTTCATTTACAGATGCTTTTAGTCCGCCAAAGCATGGACGAATTTTGGTGCTGTCACTCCAAAATGCCCTGCAAATTTCTAACATAACATTCCAGCAGTTGTACAATTTCAAAGCAGTAACTCAAAGCAAGAACACACTCTACTCTTTCTCTTGGCTGACAAAGGGGTACAGTGAAAAAGGTCCTTTCTGGAATTCACAGCAGGGGACGAGTGAAGGAACAGCTTTGAGGTGTTTTTTTCCTGTCTTTTCCCCTGTGGAGAGTTCTTATCATCAGGCTCACCCATCTGGTTTCCATCTCTGCTGACATTAGTCCAGCCCAGGACCAGGGAAAAGTACCTTTCAAACATGCCAATGCGCCTCAAGATATTTCCCTTAGTTTCATGTTTTTAAATGAGTTTCATTATTGTAAAATTGTTGCAAAGAGCAGAAAATACCATTATTTGGTTTGATTGGTGATAGTTAATGAAGTCTATTTCTAAATTTGGATTGTTTGCAGTTATTTAATTTGATCAAAATTTGTTTATGTGTATTCATGTCAAATATATTTAAAAAAAAGCCAAAAATCAACATCTGATATTAATGTCCACATTTTTCTGACAACCAGACCCTAAATTGAACATGTTTTAACACCACACTTAATACCTCAGATGCTGTGTTGGTTAATTTTTGAATCTCATTGGTCATTTGCACCTATGAACCAATGAGTCTTTCTGTAAACCCTCTGCACAGCACGGCAGATGTGGAGCTTGTTTGACTTGGCTAAGAGTGAGGCTAAGGAAAGGGAGAGCGGAGGGAAACACTGGAAGAAAAACAGATTAATTAATAGATAAAATGTGTCCGTAGATATCTAAGTGGAAGATCGACATGCTGTAGTTATGAAATGCTTTCTGGAGGATGTGCTAAGCTATGTTGTTCAGGAGAAAGACATAATTTAGTGTTCTTAAACTAATTTATTCTTCATATGAATCTACAGAGAAATGTAGAAAGATGGTAGAAGAGAAAACATGATTAAACAGAGGTCCAGATGCATTTGCCATTAAGAAAAGGCTTCATTATGTTCGCTGTCTGTGTACTTTGAGCAAACAAAGCTGGCTTTAGCCTCCTCAAGTGTGTGATTTTTAGATAGCATGGAGTCACTGCTTTCAGAATCAGTGCTGGTCTCTAGTGTGATTTTTAACATGTTTGAAATAGTCACACACTGTTGTTGCCTTTAAAACAATAATTACAGGTGGGTTGGGTGTTCTCAGATCTCTCTGTCGGCTGAATTTTTGGAATTTCTTTTTTTTTTTTACATTAATGCTGTTTCACTCGTTAGGGTTAAAGAACTTGTTGCAGTTAAGACATATTGATCATTGCAGTAATTATCCAATGGAAGGATCTGAACTATCTGTTTAATTAAATTAGGGTGAGGACTTTTTTGGTCAGGGAGAGTATTAGTGACAAATGAATATTTCTTTAAGTTTAAATGCTGCTTTGTGCTCCTGGCTGAAAGTAGAAGAAACTAAATGATTGATTGCATCTTTAAAGTGTTGTTTAAGGTCAGAATTGAACAGACATGCACCAAACCGCATCCTACTGAACACCTCCAAGACCAAAGAAATGGTGGTGGATGGACAAGAAGGACTGGTACCTGAACACAGATGTACTCTGTAGAAAGGGATGTAATTGGCTGGGTTTTTTTTTTTTGTTTTTGTTTTTTTTGAGGTGGCTCAGAAAAAAGCAAATTGCCTCTTGGGGATCAAGAAAAGTTCATCTGTATCTGTAAATAGCAGAGTGCTTCACCAATCACAGAGTACATGCCGGTTGAAAGGCTGAACAACAATGGGCCACAATCCAAGTATGTAGCTTTTATTCGGAACATGAAGCTGGAATAAAGTCGCAACATTCCTGCCATGAACAAGCTGTGAAAAAGGGGTTGAAGTTATTTGTGTCAAGGGACAAAGGGCAACAGGATTTGAGAGAGGAGAGCAGCTACTCTGATATAACGCAGCCCATGTTGAATCGAAAATGAGTGATGCCGTTGGAGAGGAAGCGCGTTTGCTAGACTTAGTGTGTTTTTCGCTGGCTGCTGAGTTTTGCTGGGTAACAGTGAGGTCGGGTTTGGCAGAAAGTCAGTCTGACAGGCAGAGATGAGTAGACAGTCCTGCTGACAGCTTATTGGCCAGTGTCCCTCACAGGCAAAGAGCCCGAACTTAACTGGAGTTTGGATAACAGACAAAAGATGGAGAGAGGCCAAGGAAGTACAAAGACGGCAAGGAAGACAGAGACGAAACAAGGCAACATCTTTCATAGTCGCTAATCACATTACATAATGTTATCACGTTGGAGCTGGCAGAGTCTCATACTCTAAATATTCCTGAAAAATACTTTATAAGAAGGACAGGCCTCTTCAGCCTTGTTTATTGTCAGTAACACACACCAGAAACACTCACTGTATGGGACCACCACAACCAAGCAACCAGAAGACCATGATGGATATTTTTATCCTTTGTTGTGACACACAACCCTCTAGCATACATTTTGCGTCAGTAGTACCACTATAATTTGGGTCTACTTTGCTGCAAAAAAGGCCTGAGTCATTTTATAAAAGAATAAACAGGAGGAGGAAACTGTTTCCACAGCTGCTGCAGACTGCCTCACTGTTTTATTGGCACCTTCCTTTTGTGATTTGAAAATGTAAAAAGATACTGCTGCCCTTTTTTATCAATGAAAATCTTTCTTAATGAGAAATTTAGATTTTTAACAGCAGAAATATTGCAGGATCTGGTTGAAGTGCTGTGTTTTCTTCTTCTGGAGCTGTTGTGATGACTTTTTAAAGCTCCTCTTGGATTTTTGGCATAGATACTTGGATGGTGGCCGCCAGGATTAAAGCCAGATTCCAATTTAGTTCATTGGTGGACAGTTGGTTGTTAAGGCTCACTTCTAGACGTACTGCTTTAGCAAAGAAGCCTTCTAATTATCTCAAGTGGGAAGAGCCATGTTGGTGTTCGTCCCAGAAGGACAGCTGTGTGAAACTGGACCCTGCCTTTAAAGTCTTGACCTTGTCCTGTGCAGGTTGCATTTAGAGTCTGCAGTTAATGCAGTTTACATATGTTTTTGTGTTGCTCTCTTTTTCAGCACACACTGTTGGCACTATTGTTCCATATCTGCTGAGTAAGACAAAATCACACTTAAAGAAATGATAAAAATCTGTCTGTGTGTGAGTCTGTGTGTGCAGGTGTGTGTAGGTCACAGTCTGAGTGTGTGGTGTGTGTTTTTGGCTGAGTAAGAAAGACTCATTGATGGAAGTTGCTGAATGAAGTGATTGTGATTTGAAGTGAAAGGACTTCAGTCTGGCTCCACAGGGCCTGGTCAACTCTTTTCAGCTGCAAAATATCAACACGCATGCACATCACTTATTTTTAGACATTTTATCTCTTGCAGAATCATGTTGAAGGATTTGACTAAGACCTAAACATCTTTACACTCCCTGTATGCTAGTAAATGTAACGCAGCCTATTTATACTCTCCAGTTTTAGTATAAACAAGCCTATATACATATATATATCACATTTGACCTCAGCCGGATGACTGTTTCCTCCAGTGAAACTGTTGCCAAGTACAGAACGGATCATGAGAACAGACGAAATGTCCCATTTAACCCTTGAAGACCCAAACATCCACCGTCTACAAAAGTATCTACTGATCTAAAATATGTAATAATAACGGTTTAACCACTAATCCTATCAATACATGTAAGTAATTGGTGTAAAATGCAGTTTGTCATGTTTTCATGGTCATCAGATATGACTCATTTGGACATTCAGAGGCTTTGTAGTGAAAGTGGAAACACTATCATTGTCTGAAACATTGATTTATCAATAAAATCCATGTAGTTTGACAAATGACAGTGGTTGTAGACACTTGTTTTTATGTTTTGTTAACCCTACGTTAGTCACCTGGGGTGTTTCGACACCCCAACTTTTTTAAATTGCTCATAATTTCCAAATTA
>JAPQRQ010000013.1:2746469-2758313 GCA_037367365.1 Apogon talboti | reverse complement strand
ATCCTGAATCAATAAAAAAGTTGTATGTTTAACCTTTTAAATATTTTAGCATTGGGGTGTACATACACCCCACGTGACCATTCATGTTTGAATAGGCCACGTGACCAACCAAGGGTTAATGATATATTTTGCTATAGGTCAAACTTTCTTCAGTTTTCTCTGTTTTGATATAATAACCTTTGAATTTACACTGAGGTTTTATAAACATCTACATGATTAGTGAATTGGAAAATACCTAATTTTCACTGAACAAATGCAAAATGCAGATGATAATATAATAATAAATGGTGATAAATCACTTGGCAAAGGTTAGATTTAGAGAAAAATACATTTGGAAGTCAACACAAAAGTAGTTCTGGGTGTTTAAGGGTTAAGTTCCTGTTAAATTCAGCAGGCAGCATTTCCTGCTTTTTCTACTATACTACTTTTGGATGAGTGATTAGTACACATATTAGAAAATCACACGAAGGTCCAATTTTCACAAACACAATATGCGACTGCTGCCTTGACTACTTTTTCTCAAGTTAATTTTTCCTTTACTTTTCATGTTCTTCAAGAAAATAGGGGAGGATCAAAGAAACGATGCAGAGCTGAGGGTTTAGAGTTCTAGTTTCCTGTGAAAGGATGAGCCTGAGATTACTCTACTTTTCATCGTAACCCTTTTAACATGACCATTGCGTGCTACAGAGGGAGCTGACTCTGTTGACAGGGGGGATTAGGAACTAAGTGGTCAGATTGGAAACTTGCAGGTATTATCCCAGAGAGCAGTAAACTTTGGCTCTCACTGAAAAGCAGTACTTTCTGTACACAGTATTTTGAGAGTTCTGAGCCTGTTCAGTGTTAAATGAACTGCTTTCAGTCGTCGGTCCATAACAGGAATAGGAGGCTGGGTTTGTTTCAGATCATTCACGTCTCCCTTTCATGTTCAGCCGCTTCACTGAAGTAATCTAGAAAAAAGAAGTCATTTAAAATTCAAATCAAATCAAAATAAACTGGTAACAGATATGACAGTTAACACATATGGCGTGCAGGATGTTTTGGCTCTAGGCTTTGCAGTTTTTTCAGTACTATGCCGCCAGCTGTGTTGCTTTTAGGTTTTTGGGCTGACTATGACCGCACCTATTCTCTCACCTTTTCAGTACAGATCTGTCTCAAACCAAAGCCTATCTAGCTGAAGGTGTTTAACTTTGGAAGATTAGTGACCTATATAGGGACACAGATACACTACATCTGTGAAGCCTGTGTTATTTTAACTGCCATTAATATTTCAAGTTTTCACCACCATTCACTCAAAGGCATTCCTGTCTGCATTCCACTTTCTTCCATTCCATTACTTGATTGTGATATGGGATATCTCCCGACTGCACACTTACAGGCTTACAGTAGTTATTGGAGAAGGGCTGGCTGATACTGGAGGAAATTGCTTTTGCCCCCAAACATACTTGGAATTCTGACTTGGTGTCTTTAAGTTCTTCTTGTTAAAGATTGACCAGCTACAGTCTGCCCCGTGAACTTAAAAAGATGGCTCATGTAGTTTTTCGGGTTGTTGGAACATTGTCACATGTCCATTTGTATTTATTATATATTATATTTATCTGACAAATACCTTGACTAAATTTTCTCCGTAATTGGGACAAAAACAAAATTTCTCCCAAATGAATTCCAGGAAAAATTATCCTGTGGTATCATAATATCCTGTTTGCTGTTGTCTAGCCATTATTTTTGTAGACAGAAACACCATGTTTCTCATAGGAAATGATTAAAATATTAGTCATACGTTGGATAGGAAGCTGACCTAACAGTTCCATGTTCAGACTGTATGTTTCTTGTTATATATTTGAAAATAAAAAGACCTTGGTCAAAAAAATATTAGTCATACAGAAAAAATATGTGCAATAAATGCATTATCTTCTATCATATTGTTTTTTGTCCTCTCTACATGCATACTCTAGACACACATTTGACTGTTCTCACAAAAAGAAACACAAATAAGTGGAAGATGTGTCCATTCCTAGTTTCATTTCCCTTGTCACGCTACTCATACAGCTTGTCAAAAACAGAAATCCTTGCTTTTCTTTGTCTTTATCCTTACTGTCTCCTTTGTTTTATTCCATCATGTCCCTTTCATTTCAGTCTCGCCATGTGCTCTGTGTTTTCTGGGTCACATGATAAGACTTCTGCGTCTCCTCCAAGCCTAATATTGTTTTGCACTGCAGTAAGCTGGACTCTGTATTGTTGAAGTTGGACGTTCAGCGCAGAAGTTTCCATGCAAGGTTTAATTTGAACCACAGCTCTGTTAAATGCAAATACAAGTGAAATAGGCGGGTGGAGCCGATGCAGGATGTCTTTATTTCGGTCTTTGTCTCTTTTCCTGTCTTTTAAGCTGTGTAGCTCTCGGATTCTCTTCCAACCTGTTCTCCCGCTTCCTCCTCACCTCTCCCGTCTTAACCTCCTTTCAACTAAGATTACCTCAGGCCAGAACTGGATGGTGTCCAAACCCTGGAGATCTGCAGGCTTTGTGTTCGACCTGTCACCTGTCAGTCAGGTCTACTTTCACACAAACACAGTTATGACACTGTGTCTGTGGGTTTTAATATGTCGCTGCAGGGTAACTGACATGCTATCTGTGTAGTTTCTGGGGTGGGTGTGCGCCATGCAGACAGACTGACCACACAGAAACAGATGGACAAACACACACACACACACGGTAGCCAGATGGTGACAGACTTGGCCTTCACTACTCTGATTCACCTCCTCCTCATTTTTCTTCTTTCTTCCCTCTCTTCTCTTTTCTTTTTCCACGTGGTGCTTTTACTCCGTGCATTAAGAATGTGCATCTAGACAAAAAAATCAGACAATGTCAGTCAATATTTGCTCGCACAGAACTTAAATTTAACTTATATAATATTCAGATTTACACATACTGTTCCTCAGCCTCTGCACCACACAAATAACAGATAACATATGTATGCACCTATCTTTTATGGTACAGGAGTGTGTATAGGGTCTGCAAGTGAAGCTTGAAGCTCGATGCGATCTCAAATCTGTTGATCGTAATCAGTTTTTGCTTGTGTGTACATGTCAAAGAAATGAACTCTGTCATTAAAGCTGCTTATTAAGTCGACTAGAGCCTCATCGGACTCACTGAATACATAATAGCACGGTACTACGCTTCAAAATGCAGGTTGTCAGGGTCGCACTGTACCATTTAGCTTAGGGAAAATTATCCCAGGCTAATTTGGGGCTTAGTTCCACGTCTGTGTCTATTTTGAGCTCACTCTTAGGTTTGCCAGTGGATTGACAGAAATCTCAAAGACGTTGTGTTTGTGCGTTGCTTTTAATTCTGTTAATATTTAATGCTGAATAGCATAAAACCATAGTAGAGCAGAGGTGGAGCATCATTAGACAGAGCCCAGCTGATGCTAATGTAGATATAAAAACACACCCTTCTCCGGGGGCATTGTGCTCGTTTCTAAGTGCTGTGGTACCTCCAGCTGAGCCTCGGCCTCCAGCTATTCATTAGACCCAAAACTGGAGCTCGGACCTCACATCAGGGTCAAAGGTCAGCAGCTTGTTAAATGAAGGGAGGTTGTTAGAGAGTAAGAAAACCACAAGATGGTATGGTGCAAAACTACCACCTCAAAGTAACCCTTAAAAACATTTCTCTGCCCTTCAATTCCATTAAGAGCACTTCCCAGATGAGATCCTGCCTGACGCAATGGCCCTCTTCTCACCTCTTCCTCTTCATTTTAATGGAATCTTAATTTGCTTTCCCTCTCTGCTCTTCTCCTTCAGCAACGTTCCCCTGGCAAAGTGCTGTTTGACCTGGTTTGTGTGCATCTCAACCTGACCGAGGGAGACTATTTTGGGCTAGAATACCAGGACCAACGCAAGATGACGGTAAGAAATGCACAGAAATGGAGAGTGGGGGTGCACTGATTTGGCAAATATTGTGAATAGTAATCACGTTTATCTGTTTTGGCTTCAAGAAACAGTTGATGTGCATTTAAGGTCAACAACACATTTCCACTCCTCAGCAGGTTTCCTGAAAGTAGCCTCTGGGATGAATACTTCATTACATCTGCAGCTTCAGCTGAAATGCATACAAGGATCTTCTCTTGTTTGTGCCTCTGGTTTAAAAACCGCCTGACTTACACTGATCTACTTTTAGCCACTAAAATGTTTGTACATGGAGAGGATGTTCATCTCTGTGGTCCAATCTGCCCAAAGCACTTGAAGTAGTTTTCCCGTCTCTGTTTCCCACATCTTAACTTTAGCCTCGTGTTTTTTCACATGGGTACACAGTTTTCAAGGGAAGCTCTTGATATGCTGCAGAGAGACCTTGAATAAAACCGTGAAACACCTTTTTCTTATCATTCTTTTATCCACCTAGATCATGGCTTTCACCTGGGTTCCTTTGCTTAACCTATTTCCTCAAGCGGCAGCTGGTAGTAATATTTTACACACTTGGTGTACGTGCCAGGGGGGTATGTCTGTCACTCATCTATTGTCTCAGATCGTGGAAGGAAAAAAAGCCTTTAGAGCACATAAAAAGTAGGCAGATGGACTGAACCACTGTCATACATACTCATACAGGCACCAGAATGTGCACATACACAGACGCTCACTGTGCATTGGCAAGAAGCCTCAGGCATAAGTCCTGAACTGGATCAGTGGAACAGATGATATAATACAGAGAAATAATGGCAACATTGTCAGCACTTGCACACATTCAGATCGAAGAAAGGCTTACTATACATAGCGGGGTTTTGTAGTCTGGTATGAACATGATGGATACACCAAAGGCCATGAATTGTACAGTGGCGGTGCTTTAGGAGGGTTCAAATTTAGTACCAGTAACCATGGGAGACCATTTAGAAGAGAAATTGTGTTCTTAAATGTAGTTATTTTTTGGCATTCACTCTTGAATTCATATCAGAACAGATGTGCTTTAATGAAATGAAAGTACTTTATTGAGTAATTATGTGCTCTATTCTCTGCAGCTGTGGCTGGATCTCCTCAAGCCGACCCTCAAACAGATCAGGCGTAAGTAGCAGAGTTCACATGTACAAACCTTTAAATGCACTTTTCATCCTGTTTATTACATAGCTGCTAACTAATGAAATCAGTAATTTCAGCACACATATTGATTTTAAAATTAATGTTTATGTAATGTTCTTCTGACTAACTGTGAGTATGCCTACACATATGTAAACATGATTAACCCTCTAGCGACCAAAACCCTCTAGCGACCAAAACCACCAAATAATCACTGAACCACTAATCCTAGAAATACAATAAAAAAATTCACATAAAGTACAGTTTCTAAGCTTTTCATCAGCATCAGATATGAGGCATCTGGACGTTCAGAGGCTTTGTGGTGAATGTGGAAACATCATATTCTGCAACTAAGTCACCAAGAAAACCCATCTGACAAATGACAGTGGTTGTAGACACTTGTTTTTATGTTCAGTTAATCATACATTTTGAACACTACATGGTCAGTAAATTAAATCTAAGAAAATACCTGCTTTTCACTTAAAAATGTTGATGAGGTTAGATGCAGATGCAAATTAATATAGAAGTCAACCTAAAAATAGTTCTAGGTCTTTAAGGGTTAACTCTTCACATTTAATTAGAACTGTGAATTAGCATAAGTAACAGCCCGATAGCATCATATGAAGCTGTATCAGCAAGTGTTTATTCACAAAAATACACCAAAGGAAGAATTCACACACCACCCTTAACCACACCACATCTTTAAGTCAGGCTAAGGTCATGTTGTCCAACATGAACAGATGTCAGTGTAACAAATGAAGCAGAGCGAAATGGTGCTGTTTGACCTGAAATAATGGGAAATGATGACAATAAGGTTTAATCTGTTTGTGACATGTCATCAGAGTAGTATTGATTGAAGTGCTGAATATGAGCCTGTGTGTTAACGTTATATGATGCTAACAGTAGGATTCCTTTTAGTCAGATATTCTAAAACCTCCATTATAGTCATATTGTACTATGGTGAAATACACCTTTGTATTGTTGCGCCTTTTGTCTTTTACATTGTTTATTTTTTAATCTTGAATTGTCTCTTGCAATTTAAATTTTTTTTTTTATCGTTTTTGTCGTAAAACCACCAATAATCTTCTTCCTTCAATTTTTGCCGCTCCGTTCCTGTAAATGAATTCATTTCTTTAGCATTGTGATCATATGATTCACAGAATATTCATTTGATTTCAACAGCATATTAATCTTTAAATTCAGAGTCAGTCAGAGTCAATTTAAGACATTCTTAAGTGTGTTATCTGTCTGTAAATTATTCAGGTCTGAACCACTCATAAATTTAGTTCACAGCTAAGAAAAAAAAAAGAGAAAAATATTGAACCGAATGCCTGAAGTTCTCACAACTCACTTATATACGGCACTTAAGCACATATCAGTTCATGAGTGACATTCAGAGCCATGGCCATAGTAACGCTCTGTTATTCATAGCAATGTCCTGCTATAATAATAATAATAATAATGATAATAATAAAAAATTGCATTTATAAGGAAGTTTTCATTCAACTGAATCTCAAAGTGCCAAAGTCCTATATTTAAAACAAAATAAAATACTACATTAAAATAAGCTACTACATTAAAATAAAATAATGCATGTAAAAGAAAACATCATGGTGGGCCATTAAAAGCCTGTCTAAACAGGAAAGTCTTCAGTCCCTTTTTGAACGAGTCCAACGACTGTGGAGCTCTAAGGTGGTCGGGGAGGGAGTTCCAGATACAGATTATATAAATGATTATATGTATGATTTTATATATATATATTCAAAAAAGTATTCTCCAAAGCTCTGTATATTTATATTTAAGCTCTTATATTTATATTTATCTGACAGCCTGTCAGTCATGCCCAGTGAGTCTGGATTACAGTCTTTTCCTAACTGTAACACTTAAAGGGACTTTACCAAATCTTTCTAAATTGGACACTAAATTGAAAAATGAATAAGGATAACCCAGAGGAAGTTCTGTGAGAACATCTATAAATAGCTGCAAATAGATGTTTTTTCACCCCCATACCATACTTCTCTAACCCTGTCTTTTCCTGTCTCCTCCCCTCTTTAACCATGCTCCTCCATGTTCCTCCTCAGGGCCTAAAAACACCATCCTTCGCTTTGTGGTGAAGTTCTTCCCGCCCGACCACACGCAGCTCATGGAGGAGCTGACTCGGTAGGCCTCACCGACACACAAACCACACCTATCTGACGAAGTGCTGCCTAAATTAAAAGACAGTGTGTGTTGTTGTTGGTTTTCTGTCTGACCAGAGTGTTTTCACTCCTTCATCGAAGTCCTCGGAGATTTTTAAGTACCATTTATGGTTTACAGCTGGATCTAAACATAAAGCAGACGCCTTGTTACAATATGTTTGGGTCTCTTTTTGTCCTTTTTCCTGTCCTTGGTCAGCCACTTACCATTTATAACATACACATCCACATAACATCAGACACAGTAAAGAGTTTTGTTTTTCCTTCCCTGAACAGTTTGTCATCTGGGAAACAGGCTCATGAAAACATTTTTGGGTTTTTTTGCCAGGAGAGGACTAGCTGAAAAGAGATGAGAGCTGTTACCAACTTTGGGTTTTGATTTATGGTTTCATTTTTACTGTAAAGAGACTCAAGTTTGTGACGTTGACAGACATATTGAATTATTACAGTGAATAGGAGAAGCTTGTTTTTCCTTGATTCCATTAGGTCAGGGTCAAGTTTATTTATATAACACAATTATAACAAAGCAAAGTACCCAAAGTGCTGTACAAAGATATAGGTAAAATACAAGATATGATAAAACTAGTAAAAATATATAGATATACAAGATAAGATATACTAGAGAAAGAATATCTAAAAACACAACCAGAAGATAATAACAAATAAAAGTCACACACTTGTATTCAAAGCCAGTGCAAATAGATGCATCTTTAAAAGAGATTTAAAGTGCTCATGTTAGGGTAGAGTGTTCCAGAGCCTTGGACTGTGGCATTATTGGATATACGTTTTAATAATTTACACTGCAGTTGGTTTTAAATGGTGTGAACGAACACCAACTATCATATCTTCTTTGTTGCTTTGTTTAATCTAAGTCTTTCTCAGTCGGCTGCTCATTCAGAACTTAGATTTTCAGCTCTAGTACACACACGTCTGCTTCATCCGTCTGTATTTTCCCATGATGCTGTGGTTCTCCCAGCTGGATTTACTTGAGACCAAAGCCAAGCCGGAAGTGCGTGTAGTGCCTCTCATCTGCAATGGGACCTCTTGAGATCGGAGACTTAATATCACCACAACAAAACCTCATCATCACTTCATACTGCTGTACATATTTTCCACTGACAGTGTGGAGCCTTCAGCTGGCTCCGGTCTATTATTCCACTGCGCTGATGTCGTCTCAGAGTGTGCCAGCTGATTCCTGCATTAAACGGGAAGTGGGCTCCCGGTCGGTTTCCCTTTGTTTGGCTGTCGCAGCATTTCACTGTGTCATTGTTTCCTTTGTTGGTAATGTGGGAGCAGACAGAATAAATGGAGGGACAGATGGAAGAGAAGGTTTTTGGAAGATATATTAGAAAGATAGGACACCGGCCAATCAGAGACCATAAGGAGGTTTCTGGTGGATTTTTCTCTAAATGTCATTAATGTATACCCTAGGCTAAAATAAATTATTACAACTTGTAAAAGCCCCATTAACTTTATTAGAGACTTAATCACTTTGCGCCATTAATCACACACTTGCACACACAGATTTAATGGGAATGTTGGCAGCCTGCACAAATGTACCCTTAAACACTCTGTAGAGACCCATGAATCAGCAAGGGTCTGTGTTTTAAAGCCCTTGTGTGAGAATCTTTAAATTAGTTCTGGTGAATTCCCTTATTTTTACCACTGCTTCTGTTTATAATGATGATTCTCGGCCTAAAACATGCTCTCAATTGTTTACAGGAATAGCTATAAAGTGACCATGCTTGTGCAATTTTGTCACAGTGTGCGGTTTTATTGGTGTGTGTGTTTAGTCTGTGTAGTTTTATCTTGTCAGTCATAAACATACATTGTATAGTACATTGTATTGTATAGTAGTCTGTGTATTATGAGGATTTAATATCCAACAGTGTAATAATGAGGACATTTTCTTGAATGTCAGTAGATGTGTGTTGTCAGCACCGAGTGCCTCTAACACTGTAAACTGTTGTTTTTATAAAGCACCCATTAACCTAATAACCCTTTTCCTATTTTTCTTTTATTTTAATTTCTTGCTCTGTTGTATCTTTAAATGGTGCTGTTTCTCTTTCTAGATATCTGTTCGCCCTCCAGATTAAACGTGACCTGGCCTGTGGTCACCTCATCTGTAACGACACCAGCGCTGCCCTCATGGTCTCCCACATCATTCAGTGTAAGTGCGACACATGAAAATGTACAACAAAATGTACAAATCTTTATTTTTACTTTACATTTAGATGGAGTCATTTTCAGTATAGTTGTGGAAAACTTAATAGCAAAAATAACAGACGCTGGAGAATCATTGCAGTCATTAATATCCAAGACAAATGAATCAATCAAGAATAAGCTGAAATGTAAAACATTTGTGCAGTTTGGTCCAAGTTGCAGTAAAACAGCCCTCCCTTCAATCTCAAATCCAAGATGCTCTGTCATGCATGATATGTCAATGAAATGAGCTCTGTGAGTGTTTGGACGCTGTGGGTTTCTTTTTTATCATCGTTGCCATGCAGCTGTTTGTCAATCTGCCTGTGTACATCTTATAGATAAAAGTAGCACATATAGTGTACATAGATTGAAATCAGTCCTGCAGACAGTGGCAGGCTGCTGCACAGCATGCTAAAGAAGAATATCACTCTGTTGCCATGGTAACAGCTGTATATGTGCCTGCAGGTGGTACAGTATGGGGGGCTATTGTTGCTGATATTGAACAGATGGAGGCACACACACACATCGGCACACTTCATCCGAGCTACAGCAGAATAGGCTGGGATGAATTCTGAATAAGATTAAAATGAAGCATAATCTACTTTAGATGGAAAAAAAGAAAGAGGACAGACGGATAGAAGTTCCTCATTGTTCACATTCTTGCTTATTCCTCATCACTTTTATTTAATCTTGTCTTAACCTTGACCGTCACTTCTCTTTAGTTCCACTCAAAGTAATTACTGTGTTCTCACTCTCTCCTGGTACTTCTTTCCCATCCATCAGCCGAGATTGGAGACTTCGATGAGACCCAGAGCTGGCAGCACCTCCTCCACAATAAGTACCTGCCGGATCAGGACGCCATTCGGGACAAGATCATGGACTGTCACCGCCAGCATGTGTGAGTATCAGCCTGACATTGATGCACATTCAGCAAAAACGACATTGGAAACACTAGCTGTGATTATTTGTAGACAATCTGAAAGCATCATAGCATTTACAGGAAGTAGAAAACAACAGCTCGGGCCATTTTGAATCTTACAGCAGCAGCTCTGTTTGCCTGCAAAAACCGGCCAAGATTATCCTTGCTTGCAAAACACCACTGAGCTGAGGTTAAGTCAGATTTAGGGTGGTACTAGATTTCAAGGTGTCAGTCCAGATTGCCTTTCATGTAAATACAATGCACATGTATTAAGTCTAACACTGAGATATTTATCTGTTTATTCTAATGTGCATGGATTAAATGCTGTAGATCCACACCCCTTACACTCAGCCCATAAATCTGTTTCCTGCAGAGATGTTTATCTCCTAAACCACAACTGCTCACACACTCAGACACTGACTCACATGCACATACACTTTTAATCTCTCCCCCGCAGAGGTGCATATTTGCAAAGACCCCACTTGGACCCCTGGGATCACACATACACACTACACACCTTACACGTCATTATGGTTGTGCTTACCCCACAGCTGTTTCCAAAAAACTACACATGTATCCCTTTTTTTTCTGGAAATGCACATCTCCTCCTAAAGTTTTGCTCAACCACAGTCAAGGACTTAAAAAACCCAAACCACTGATTGTTGGGTTATTAGTCATCATATGTTAGCATTGAGGCAGCCTCAGACCGTCTCACACTGCTAACCACAAACCTGTTCTCTTTCTGTGGGCTCCTTCTCTCCCCTCTCCCATTCAATCTCTCACCCTCCTCCAGCAGACGCAGGAAGGAAGTGGCTAATTCAGCAGCTTATACAGGAAACAGGAAGCTATTTTCAGATTTTGTGAGGAAACAAACTTCTTTTGTGGCTGATTTCTTTGCGCCCATAGTGGGAATTGACATGTGATCCTGTGGTGTATTTTTAGACTGTTTATTGTTTCTGTGTTCACAACTAGAATGGGACTCCGTGCGTACCTCTGCCATGGCCCCACAGTCCTCTAATATGTCAGTGGTTTGTTTGATGATGTGTTGGTCTGTCAGCAGGATAACAAACTACTGCACCAATTTTCATACCTCTTAGTGCAGTGGTTCTCATCTGGGACGCATTTCACTCAAGTCATTAAGCATTAACCCATTTTTACAGAATGTAAAATGTATCATTAAGTACAAATACATAAGTCATATTTTAATCATATTTTCATATTCCTATCAGATTTAACCATATAATCATATTTTTAGAACACATTACTTTAAGGATAAGTAAATATCACAAGTGTGTGCTGTTGATAGTAAAAATACGACCAAGATTAACATGTTTTTGTGTTTTTGTTTATTTTTTTTATGTGCAGAAAAAGCAAAAGCACAAACAATTTTAGATGCTAGTTCAATTGTGTTCATTATGTCTTCAGTTTTTTATATTTAACTTTATTTTCTTTCTTTTGTTTAAGACATGA
>JAPQRQ010000013.1:2726836-2744590 GCA_037367365.1 Apogon talboti | reverse complement strand
TGAACACCATACATTTTTGGGAAAGTCTAGCTGCTAATCTTCTATTTCTTCCGGTAATCCATGGGATTTAAGAGGCAGTGCAGACTCTTTCGACCACACTGACCCCAATTAAGCCCTACTTGCACAATTTCCCCACCATGAATTTTCTTTCAACTTTTCAAAGAGTGCTTGGATGTGGATAATTGAGCTGATATGGCAACTTGTCTAATGGGGTTTTCCGAGCCAAATGTTCATTTCAACACTGGATGATGCTTTGTGCTGAGATAAGAGTCAGATTTTGAGAATATTCAATTAAACAGAGGGTAACATTTTCCTTGAAAAACTGTAAAACCTGTAAATATTAAATCCCATTTTTGTTGTTATTCTGTTATGGTCTTCATTTTGTAAGGTGATGTTGCTTCATGGATTAACCTCCCATTTTTTTCCATCCTCCTTTGTAGGGCTACACAAAAATTAACGCCTTCAACTGGTCCAAAATTCGCAAACTCAGCTTCAAACGCAAAAGGTTCCTAATCAAGCTGAGAGCAGATCCCAGTGTAAGTCAATAAAGCCACACACTTCCCTCACGTGTTGCCTTTTTTTTTGTCCATACTAACATTTTTTCCCCCATGTCTTCCAGCAAAATGCCCACCATGACACACTGGAGTTTGCCATGGGCAGCAGGGATTGCTGCAAGATTTTCTGGAAGATCTGTGTAGAGTATCACGCCTTCTTCAGACTGTTTGAGGAGCCGAAGCCTAAACCCAAACCCATCCTCTTTACCAGGGGCTCCTCCTTCCGTTTTAGGTAAAAGGGTACTCAGAAAAGAAAGATTAATGGTTAATTGATGAGTGCTTCCTTTCTTGTCAGTATTTGTCTTTTTTTTTATCTCCTGCTTTGCTCTTCCATTATCAGTGGTCGAACCCAGAAACAGATCTTTGATTATGTGAAAGACTCCGAGCTCAAGAAGGTTCCATTTGAAAGGTGAAACTGCCTCCATGTTCATTTGCATATATCGCCATGGGTCTGAGTAATTTCACAGCATGTTTATAGGATGATTTGCAAATTAAGGAATCACTGTTAGACTCTACCTACCCAGATTCTGTTTCATTTTAACCAATCAGCATCAATTAGTGGTGTGGACACAAGCCACAAATCAAATTAACCCATTTCCTGAGTGGTTGCACATGATTTGATCACATCTGTCCCTCTTCTCACTTCAGGAAGCACAGTAAGATTCTGTCCAATAGCAGCATGTCCCCTCAGTCGTCTTCCTTCCGGTCACAAGTGCCAAAACAGGTAATGCACATTAAAACTCTTAACAGATGGCAGCATGATTTTTTTTTATTTACTGTGAGAATTCAACCCCTCTGTTGAATCTGACTCTTTCAGGTTTTTGTGAAGGTTTTTCACATTTGCAGCTTTTTTGTGTTTGTTTTTATTGCTTCTCTCTATCTCTTCTTGGCTTAAAGTACAAAACAGTTGTTGTTCAAGGCAGTGCTGGGGAGTGGCGGTGTGAATGTGGGCTTTCACTCTGCTCACTAGTCCCCCAGGCTGTTCCCGTAAATAACAATTTATCCAAAGTCACCAATTCAGCTTAGAGCCAGTTAAATAAGAGCTTTAAATGCTTCACCTCAACTCCCTTTCTTTTTTCCCACATTGACTCACATTGTACTTTCACTCCTCTTTCCTCTATGTTTTTTTTTTTTGGTAGAGTGCCATGTCTATCCCACTAGCAGGAGACCAGCTGGACTCAGCCAGACTGAGCCACCAAGCTGAAACGAATGGTTCTGAGGAGCCCCTGACATCCCAATCCAACACCAATGGCTTCCATGACGTGCTAGCGGCGCCAGGCACGGATCCGACTCAGTCCAGACAGAACCACCATGGCACTGGATCAGCGCCGGACCAGCACCTCCTCAACCCAGGTCCAACCTGCAGGGCAAACAAAGGCAGCAGCTCTTCTATTCCATACATAGACTGCAGTGACATAGACAGTGAATGTGATGTAATGAAAACCAACAGGGCTACCAGGGGCCACAGCAATGCAAATGACAGCAATGAGGATGAGCCTGTGAACAAACATAGTGTTGGAGGGAACAGTCACAGAGCGGGGCAGGCTGGTCTTTTTGGGGCTGTAAATGGGTTCTACCACACTAATCATCAGAGCTTGATGCAACAGCATCAACAGCAGGGCATGATGGGTAACAGAAACAATATAGATCAGTCTCCAAACAAGTTAATTTTAAGTCAGGAGCTCACAGATGATGAAGTTTTGACAAACGGTGGTTCGTTTCATGGCCGTCTTCCCCTTCATAGCACGCTACTGGATGAAATTTTTCAGGGTCGAGACAAGAGAGGTGTGGCTTTGGGGCGGCCGTTAGGAACTGGGACTCGTAGTCAGTGCTCCAGTCCGGTGATCAGTAGCTTCCATCCCCGCACAAACTCGCTCAGTCAAGCTGAGATGACCAACGGTCATGGTCAGCCGCGCTCGGCCTCACGCTGGGATGATGGCGGTCATTACTTTAGTAAACGGCCAGGGGTTATCGCTGTGGAAACGCCGGCTGTACCGCTGTCGTCCCACCCTGTGCCGCCAAACCACTATGGCAGCTACTCCCCGATCACCTCAAACCGCACACCGCCGCATTTTGCCAAGCCATTTAACAACAACAACATGCGCAATCGATCTGATACTGACCCATTCATTCTGAGTCAGCTGACATCCACCCCGATCCACCATCATGACTCGCATCGCGTGGGGCTGCACACCCAAACACCTAATTCTGCCCCAGTGGAGCGCAGAACGATGATAACTAACGGTCATCATAGGGGGAACCTCTTAGTGCCAGGGCAGGTGCGCTCCAACACAGTGCAGCGGTTGTTTGGTCGTCAGGGAAAACCCGGCAACAACCACAACAACCTAAACCAGCCGGTCCAAATGATCGACGGCTCCACCAGCAGCGGCACTGACACCAGTGACACCGAGTCAGACACTGGTAGCAGCGCGTACAGCCAGCCGCTAATGTACGGCAATCCAGTTGCGGTCAGTTCCATGAATTCAGTCAACTCAAACGGGGTGAACTCATCGCCGATGCCCCGTAGCAAATTCTCCTTTGGGAGTCTGCAGCTGGAGGAGGGGGAGGATGGTGAGGAAGAGGAGGGCTCTTACCGATTTAATGAAGAAGATCTCGGGGGTCGGGTTTTCAGCTGTTGAGGGAACAAGATATGTGGGGAGTTGAACCTCAAATTGGGCATCACCAGTCACGTAGAAGTTACAACTACATCTACTAAATGAAGTTAGTTTAACTTATGAGAGTCGACTGGAGTATTATAATTCCAGTCTACTTTGTCACATTACTATGATAGGATAGTTGTATTATAACCTTATCTACCTAAACACAGTCAAACACTTTTTTTAAGCTTGGAAATTGACATATTTAGTGTCAGCTGTGAATAGGAAGAGCTGTCCTACTTTTAGATTAATCTTTTGTTTCTAAACCTTCAAAATGTAAATGTTTGTATCTCATATGCAAACCTTTTTCCTACCATGCTGATTTTAATCAGAATTAATCATAGGAAAAAGATAAACTGGTATTTCATTAGGGGAATCATCCCTGTTTAACCCATACGCTGTGCCATAATGTGAAGAAAAGTGTAAATCAATGTAGATTAATGTGCAAAAAAATAATACTCATTATGTATGGAGGGTAGGGAATTGAATCTAAAGAAAAACACATTTAATTATGTAGGTAATTGTTAATATGTCTATCGTTAATTATCCTTTAAATGTAGTACTTTTTATTCTAAAAATGAACATATTTCATTTAATTAGGAGTATGCTGCATATGATTTTGTGAATGGATTTGTAGGTGCAGTGCAGTGCACATTAGCTTATTTCAGAAGCTCTTGAGTCGACCAGGATCTGTTGCCTTTCTGTGTCGTTAAACTCAGTGTTTTTAGCAATAACACTTGTAGTTTTCTCATTGTAGAATAAGCCTTTGTAATGATTTGTCTGTTGTCTTGTACAATAGAAGGGTTTTAAGATAAAATAGTTGAAGTTTATTAAGGGATTTCACTGGGATGACATGGAAGTTAAAATGGGACCACAGGTTTATGTCAGATGTTATATACAGTTTGTCTTTCCTCCGGTCTGTGGTCGCTGCTTTGGGAGTGGTTTTACCCCTGGTGTTATACAGTTTTTACTATGCTAAACCACCAAGCTAACACAGATCATTGAACTTCCTCCCCCTTTAATTGTACAGTCAATTGGAATGTTCTCAGTAGGGAATGGTTGTACTTAGAATTATAATCCTGACTTTGTTGAAATGTGTGTTTAATGTGCAAGCTATTGGGATCTGTTGGAGGAGAAACACTGGAGCTACTGGCCGGTCTGCCTTCTCATTCGGTTTTGTGACAAGGCCCGAGCTGGCGTCATTTTCTTCTGAGCACTTTTTCAAGCTTTCCTGTGATTCCTGTCTGTTGTGGGCAAGTTGCACTGTACCGTAATTTGGATGTTTGTGGTAGAGGCTTTTTGTAGAAAATCTCTTTTGTATTTCCAGTTAGCCAAGGACAAAGTCTTTGAATAGATTTGCATCAGTTAGGGATTAATAATCATGACTTTTGTAGCTGTATTTTTGATAATAATTCCAGTATCAACATTTCTACTGAACATGCATTTTTCTGCTTCTGTTGGCTCTTTACAGACTTTTTTTTTCTGTCTCCTTCCTTTGACTCTTTATTAGTCCATGTTTTTTACGGTTTTACCTATGCACACATCACACACAAACACAAGAAGCACAATCAAACACGCCAACCATCGTGCTTAAACCTGTGACCATCCATAGCTGTCTGCTTTGCTCGGCTCGGCCCCTGGCATGCTGTACAGCCACATGTAAAAGGTAACTCGCTGTTATCTTTCACCTCCTTTGGATGCCGTTTTCACTTCTGTTACGATGCTGCATCCCCATCACTGCCATTTGCTGGCTGTCTGCTTGCTGCAACATACATAATAACACTCAGAGTGTGCTTTTTCTATTCATTCATTTGGACAGAAGTATGTAATTAAGATGGTCTTTTGTAATTATTAGTAGTGCTGGGGGGCTATGAAAAATTTATTTATGGGACACATTAGTCTAAATTTGCTGAACTATCCATGAATTGCTAATGTTCAGGGTACACCTAGGGGATAACTTAATCTGTCATCAAATTTCTATGTGTAATCACCTTCTACACTGCTACTGCTTCCTGCCTGAAACTAACCTGACTATTAGCGCTGTCAGCGTTCATGCTTTGGAAATGCACTGTTTTTTAAGCATGTTCAGTGGGGGGAAAAAATGCTCCTTAACACTGTTTCCTCACCATTTCTTTTTCTGTACTCTGAATGCATGAAGCAAAAATCCCTGCTTCTCTGTCACGGCTGCTTTGTTTTGACTCACTTTGTTTCTGTCACTGGGCTCGAAATGGTTCCAAGTGTTTGAGCAACACCGGGTGCAACACAACAAAAGGTTTTCTCCGCGCCTCTTGTGGGTTGTAGCGACTTTATGATGAACGAAGTGCACCCTGTCTTTTTCAGATACTCTGGAAACGTTTGCGTTCGAGCCTCAGGTTTCCGCGCTGTGCACAAGGACCAAACAAGGCTGATTTAACTCCAGCGTTCCTTAACCAGAACGGTAGAGGGGGACGGTAGACACATGCAAGTAAAGTTAAAGTTACTGAAAGTGCAAAAAAACAAAAAAAAAAAAAGGTACCAGTGAGAGACGGGCTTTTTCCTTTGTTAGGTGTGAATGTCTGAGTATTGTCTGAAGTTGGACACACACACATGAACTCTGGAGTTGAGTCCACCTTGTTTCCTCTCACTGCCTGTCATCAAATAGCACTTGCAGTAAACCACTTCCATTTAGTCTTTTTGTAAAGTAATTACACTGTACATAAAGCAACACAGTGATAGATTGTGATTTTGTATTCCTATTGTAATCTGTATGTTAATGGCCTTAATCAGAGCCAAACTTGATAGATTTTCTTACAAAGAATTAGTAAAAGGATTGTAGTTCTGCTATGATGTGATCAAACCTGACTGATATCAGACTGCTTTTTCTGATTGTTAAAATGGTGTAAGGTGGCATTTTAACATCTCTCCTCCTGTTTACATAACACTCTTGATAGCGACTATCTGAGCTCTTTTAAAAGAATAAATCAGCTTTCTGGCAATTCTATTTTTGTGATTCACAGAAGGGATGAAGTTTGATCGCATGTTCTGTATTTGTAATGTAAATTCTCCTGGTGCATGTTAGCGCTGTTGCACGCACAATAAATAGTGAACATGGAGACATCAAGCTGTGGCTGGTTTAGCTTGAGAATTGTCAAAAAGCTGTTATATTCCTTTAAAGAATAAAGAGAGATGAAGCATTTTTCCTTAACACGCTCAATTTATGGCCTAAAAAACTTGGTTTTCTTTGTCACTCTTGAAACACTTTGTATTTCTGCACACCTGTCCTTTTTATTTTCACCACAAAAACACCTTCTGGGTTTTAAACTTGTGACTTTTCTGTTTGTTTTCCTTGACTCTCATCTCCTTTTTAACCTGTAACTGATTGTGAGCACTAGTGTCAATAAAAAAAACGAGCTTTTATGTTCAAAGAAAAGGGACTCGAGAATTTTCTGTTGAGGAAACCATGTCTGAGTGACCTCTGACCCCACCTGCCATCACCATATCATTACATTGCCCGAATTGTGACCCCTTTTTGTGTTTTTGTGTTGTAGAGTTAGACTGTAGAGTAGATGTGGTTCCTTTTGTTTGGTGTTGTGCATGTGCTTCATCTGATGCGCACACAGTTTGACCCGTTTGTGTCTGTTGTTTCTGTTTTCTAGCATTTGTTTGCTTTTTTCACCTGTGTTTTTGTTGTACTAGTTGTTAGTTTTGTTTCTGTGTGGCGGTAAGTTCTTTTATAGCACCCATCACAGATCTGCACTCATGGTTTTACCCATGATCCAGTTTGGTGTGTAACAGTGGACTCTTTGGAAACTTTGCATACGGGCAAGTATACAGTTACAACTTGTAGTTCACTTCTGTAGTGTCTGTAGCTGTAGAGAAAAGTAGGTTGATTTCGTCTCATTCTTCAGTTCTGAGCTACAATTAGGCCAGGATTCATTGAAATTCCAAGTTTCATATTGGTCATAGTTGATTGTAAAGGAGACAGAGAAGTGAAAATTGCAATGAATAGACCTTGCAGCTTTTGAATATGCATGATGATCTTTTCACTCACCGTACAATGCACAAATCTTCATAAAACTGACCCATATAGTCTGTAGCTTTTTACTAATCGTACTTTAGAGTATTCAAAAAGTCTTTTCTAAAACATATTCCCTGACTGCTGATTTAATCATCCTAATGTTTATGCCATATTCCAACCTGCTGGAAGACAACTGCATAGTTTAGATTCTGACTCATAAATAAAGACACATGCTTTACTGTAGTTTTGCGCAATCTTGAAATTCATTGCCATTCTGATTTATATCTGCCACGGAACAAGTAAATGTATCACAGGAAGAACTGAATAGATAAGAAATAGGAATCCAAGGTGGCAGTGAATTTCATTGAACTACTTGAGCGCCTTTCCAAATCATAGGATCTGTTCTAGTTCTGTCCATTTTCCTGTCCTACCTTCCCCTACCATCTGCTGTCTTATCTCACTCTTTGTTCTTTTCGTCCCCCAGGCAGTCCAGGTTCTGAGGACTCTCCAATGGGAAGTCCCCATGTGGTAGTAAACGGCAATGGTTCAGTGAATGGACAGGGGATGGGCAGTACCGGTGTTCTGGGTCTGGGTCAGAGCCCTGAGGGACACCAGCTATCACCGCTCACCAGCCCACTGCTCACTGACGCCGGTTATGTCCGCAACGAAGATGAGGACGAGGCGAGGAGAAAGGTGGGTGTGTCCTATTTTGTTATAGGAACTTCACAGATGAATATAAGATGAATCGATCTCATTTTTTTGTTTGTGTCCAGAAGTTTCCCACAGACAAGGCCTACTTCATAGCAAAAGAACTGTTGACCACAGAGCGAACCTACCTCAAAGACCTTCAGGTCATCACAGAGGTAAGGGTATCCAACCTAAACACTCAAACAACAGCTAAAGGAGCAACACACTGACAGATACACAAAAATATTTGTGTTTGTCTGCTAGACAATAAAGTCCATTTTGCCTACACTAATCTGAATTTTTAGCTTAAAATATCTTAAAAAGGTTAGTTTACTTGTTTTAAATGTGGATTAGACTTAGTTCTCAGTTGAAGCCTGGTGAAAATACCAAATTTGAAGCCCACTGCACCATTTAGGAAAAATGCTCAATATAGTTACTTCAGGTGTAAAGGTATAAGGGAAGTCAAAAAACAAGGCTGCTGTAAAAAGCCACTAGCAAACAATGTGATGTTCTGTTTTAACATTATAAATATCACCAAATACTGGCTTCAATTCCACAAAAAACTTCCAATGTCTTCATAATGGTTCTAAAAAGAAGTGTTCAATTGTTGAAACCTGGAGAAACCATGGCTGACCCTCCCCTCCCCTCCGTCTCTGTCTTTTGCCATGTCCGTGCTAACTGTCAGCCATTCTCAGCTCAGACCTTTGTAAAGTCATCTGTGTCGAGTCCAGGAGCCCGTCTCGCCAAGTGTAAATACGTTTGCCTGCAGAACTCACAGAGGCTAATGCAGGACGACACTGAGCCAAGATTGTGCTCTTTAAAGTTTTAGTAGAAGGGCAGTGACTCAAAGCTGGTTATTACAAAGTTTAAATGTCGGATTGTGAGCTAAAACTGGGCTTTTTAAAGGTTACGTGTGAAATCAGGGGTTAGTTTCGGTTGGTGCTTGTGGCAAAAGGATTTGAGGTTGTTGTTTTCACAGCTGATACAGGGACAGTGACCTCATTTTCAGTCTTTTGAAAGTCCAAATTGTGGGAAAAGAAGCTGAAGTTGGGCACAATTATTGGTAATGTAGTTACTAAAGTTACAATTTAATAGTTCTGTTTTTACTCGTAGTTTTCTGTCATTTGACATTAATTACATCCTCTCAAACACACTGCTCTAGCAACTGGAGGATTTATTTACATATTGCATTTACTCTGACAGAGGTACAGCATCTGAGGTCTATGAGGCTTTTCTTGTCCACATAATCATCCTTGTTTTTAGCTGCCTCACATTCATCCTGTAGTTAAAGTTGCCAAAGCCAAGCTTCTGCTGATGAGCCACTGCCTGACTGTTTATGTTTACAAGTAAGACCAATAAAATCCACATAAAGGAAGCACTCATTCCGCATTCGTGAATACAATGTCTGGATCCTAAATCCTGGGATGAAAGCACATCTTAATGTAGATCTGTTTCTGACTGGCTTTGGTTTAGTATGACAGACTATAAAGTGAGCATGTGCGTTTATTATGCGTATCTAACGAACAAGGAGGATTCAGCAGCAGGAGTGTAATGTAAGCCTCCACCTGGCATGTGGAAACTCCTTTAAAACAGTAAAAAGGCGATCCCATAACCTTGACCATGACCTTTGACCTCCATGTGGAAGAACCAGTGAACGGGGGGGACACCTTACATGATAGACGTTCCCATATGTCCCCTCTGTTCTGTCTGTTTCTCCCTCTCAGCTGTTTTTCTTCCCAACAGTAGTTTCCACCCTCTCTGATGTGGGCGGAAGGCGTGTGCTGGCGCTTTTTTAAAACCCTCTTAAATATTTTCTTTGGCTGGCATTGCCGCTGCTGCCTAAGATCCCACACCCTTCCCTCAATCCCTCCCTCCCTCCGTCACTCTGCCTTCCTCCATCCCTTCGAGTCCTCCTGTGAACAGCTGGACAACCTTCTGGTCACTGGAGCTGTTTTAATTCTGTGTCATTTACTTCAACACCTCAGTGGCAGGGGTTCCAAGGTTCATGGTGTGTGTGAGCCAGCTGGTGGATTTTCTTGGTGCAAACAAGTCATGGTGTCCCTCATTTTAACCTTTAAACTTTGACGGTGTGTTGTATGATTTTATTTTTTCTCCACGTGGCCACATCATGTCATTTCTGATCTGTTTATGTGTGACTGTCCATCCCAGTCCTTCCAGAGTGCAGTGGGGAAAGATGAGGCCTTCCCAAACTCTGTCCAGAATCTGATCTCAGCCAACTATGATCCGATCTTTAAGTTCCATGAGGGATTCCTCAAAGAGGTGGAGCAGAGGCTCGCACAGTGGTAAGTGTTTATTAGAGAAGTAGACAAACACTAAATCAACCTTAACCCTTTATAGGTCACTCATAGCAATACTCTGAAATTCAAAATTTCAATATGAGTGTGTTATTGGAGGACCTAACAAGACTTTATTACTTTTGTGAAATTTTAAAAATGTTTTATTGTCATGTAGAAAATCAAGGTCAATGAAATTACCATATTTGGTTCCTTACCTGTAAGTGGCAAAAAAAAATTCCAAGAAGTAAATAGAAAAAATACAAGAAAAACACACACAAGGTAAAAGGAACATGTATTTTAGAATGTTAAAACATCATTTTAGAACATCCCGACAACATAAGTGCTGATCCAGACACCTGTCAACATCCACATTATCCCTTTGAACATCATTACTTACATTAGTACCATTACTTCATGGTACCTAACAAAGCAGGTACACTCACTGTTCATGCAGAGGTGGACCTTTCAGACCCTGTAGACCACATTGGACCTGAGATTATTGACTCCCTGTCCTCACTGTAACTGCTGCTGTCACTGTTTTGTAATGTGTGCAGAAATTACCAAAAATAGTCACTCACCCAATAAAGGGTTAAAAGCATCTTTACTGTACTGGGCAGAAGTCCTAGGCCAACATTAGGTTTGTTGGTTTAGTAAAGTTCTAAAGACCACACATATGCATTTGTCAGTGTCTGTATTTCGATCCAATCTGATATATGTGAAGTATGAACAACAGTAAAAACAAAAAATTCAGGGAAAAAACAGCTTCTATAAACCAAAGTAGTCATATTTAGTGTGACTTCCCTTTGCACTTAACATGTCTTTAACCCTTTTGTTCAGACAAAGTGAGATTTATTGCATTAGTTTTCTGATATTCATACCTTTTTCATTCAACACGTCAGATGTTTCTAACTATTTGCACTGCTTCTTGTAATAAGGTTAGAGGTCACAATAAATATTGACTTTAACATTTAGTACCAATTTAGTTCAGTTTTTGTGTGTCTTTGAATGGTGTGCACATATTCCCAGTATTATCTTATTGTATGTGAAGAAAAGAGAATGAGAAATAAATATGTCTGCTCATTTCAACCCTGCAAAAACAACAAAGTTAAAGGTGAGCCAACTTTTGCACTGTATTGTACATTTACGCATAAAGCTAAGTTTTTAAGAGTATTGCTCTACTCTGTTGCCCACGCATATATGTAACAGACATATGTAGGTCTTTAAATACTGTAGTTGTTTCTCTGTGTCACTGAGTTCACTATTAACTAATCACCTGAAAGAATCACTGAAAGAATCACTGTGTTTAATAAGAAATAATATAACTTATATACGTATATCATTATGGAAACATGGCCTTTGACATAGTCATTTCCCGGACCTCAAACTGTACAAGGGTACCAGGTTTAATGCTTGTACAAAGAAGTGATCATAACACCTGGACTCCCGCAGGTGTGGACAAAAACACAGAACCACCCTGCTGTAGATTTACTGTGTCCTGTTGCATTGTTTCCAACCAGCTGTTCAAATATGACGCCTGATCTTTCACAGTGACATGGAACCCAGTTTAGTGCAAAGGGCAAACAGCCAATAATCCTCAAGGAGGAGTCATAGATAAGTTGATATGGGTTGAAATGAGGAGACGAGCAGTCACCTTAGTTAAACCAGAAAGTTCTCATTTCCCACTGATGGGAATGTTGTCTGTTATTTCAATAAAAGCAGGCAGGAGGGGGAGTTATCTGTTTGTCTCACAAGTGTCTTTTTCCTGCTTTCACACACATACACAGACACACACAAACCCCATTTTTGGAGGGGACCCAAATATATGCTGGTAATGTGAATGCAATTGTGGGATCTAAGTGGATATTTTCCAGTGCTCTGTGGTAAATGTAGCACTGCCCTGACATCTAGTGGTATATAAGTGTTCCTGCACATGAGACAAACATTCTCTATTGTGTCTCTTTCTCAGGGAGGGACGTTCTAATGCTCACATTAAAGGAGACTATCAGAGAATTGGTGATATTCTTCTGAAGAACATTCAGGGTCTGAGGGTAAGTACGCTGTAGACCTGTATTCTGTATTTGTAGAAAAACAAAAAACCCCTTCTCTCACGGTGTCTTATCCATCATAAATCTTTGTCTTGCATCTGCAGCAACTGACAGTTCATCTCCAGAAGCATTCTGAATGCCTGGTGGAGCTGGAGCGCGTGTGTAGGTAGGTAGTGAAAGTTCATCTGCATTTGCTGATGTAACTGAGTGCCCTCTTCTCTACATGTCACATTTTGAGCATGAACTTTGCCTCAGGTCTGTTCGGAAGGTGGAGGCTCTGTGTCGGGACTTTGAGCAACAGAGGGTATGCTACCTGCCCTTCAATGTTTTCCTGCTGAGGCCCCTCCACCGCCTGCTGCACTACAAACTCATCCTGGAGAGGCTCTGCAAGCACTACCCACCCACCCACGACGACTTCAGGGACAGCAGAGGTATGAGACAGTGCGTGTTCTCCGTTGAAAGTGCTTTCCAAAGTAAAGTTTTCTTTTCCTGATGGTCCGTCCTGTCCTCTGTAGCCGCCCTGGCCGACATCTCAGAGATGGTACTTCAGCTTCAAGGCACCATGATGAAAATGGAGAACTTCCAGAAGCTCCTAGAGCTGAAGAAAGATCTGACTGGTATTGACAACCTTGCCATCCCTGGGAGGGTAAGATTTTATATTTTGGGCTTTATAGTTTATTTTAGAGTGAAATTACCCTCTAAAAACTATGTTTGTGCCTGACCTGCAGGAGTTTATTCGTCTTGGTTGCCTCAGTAAGCTCTCAGGGAAGGGTCTTCAGCAGAGAATGTTCTTCCTGGTACAACACAACACCTTTTACTACTGACACTTGCTCAAAATATTGGCAGTGACATATATATGACCCCTTCCTCTTTCCTCTCTCTCCAGTTTAGTGATGCTTTGGTGTATACCAGTCGAGGGATGACGCCAACCAATCAGTTCAAGGTTCATGGCCAGCTGCCCCTATTTGGAATGACGGTACATTAATCATACTCTGTGGGCTGTTCGGAAATTAACCTTTAAAGACCTAGAACTATTTCTGGGGTGACTTCCAAATGAAATTTTCTCTTATTTTTAATTCACTGATCATGAAAATCAGAAACACTATAGTTCAGTTTAGAGGAAACTGAAAGGTTATTCTATCAAAATAAAGAAATCTGATTTAAAAAAAGTGCCTTTTTCAGCAAAATGTATCATTAACTGTGTATAAAAACAAGTGTTTGCAACCAGTGACATGGGTGTTTCCATGGTTACGACAGCATCTCTCAACATCCAAATAAAACACATCTGACGCCACTGAAAAGCTGAGAGCATTTCAATCAGTGAATGTTTTTGGACTGTTGGCTGTGTGGGTGTTTCAGGGTTAATGAGGTTCCTGTCAGGCTTTTATTGTTTTGTTTTGTTTTTTAACACATTGTGTCTTACTAGTGTCATGTATTGATGTGTCTGCAGATCAGAGAAAGCGAAGAGGAGTGGGGAGTCCCTCATTCTTTTACTTTGTTTGGACAGCGGCAGTCAATAGTGGTGGCAGCCAGGTATAAAAACACACACACACACACACCGTAACAAAACAGTGATCAGCTTAATAATTACAGGATGCAATAAGGATGCAACTTAGACATGAAATGTTAATGATCAGATCCCAAATAGACAGACATACATCTATTATTTAAACATTCAGGACAGGTTCTAGATGGCCACATATGCATCGACCTGATGTCACCGTGTAAGCAAATGTACATGCTCATTCATCTGGCGACATGCATAGATGGAATCTTGGATAAAATATAGGATTATATTAGACTGTGTACCAGTACCAGTACCAGTTTATATAGAATTCATGGACATTTTTAATCGTGAAGATCTGATCATTATTAAAGTGTATAATGTTGATAAATATGTGACGCATCAAGTGAAATATGCTATTTTTCCACCTAATGAAGTTAACTAGTAGAGATGAACAAACAGCAAAACATCCTTTCATTCATCATTCACTCCTCTGCCAATTACTTTATTTGTGATGCAATAAAGAATTTATCAGCTAAATAAAGTAGCTGCATCTATGGTGCCTGCAGGAAATGAAAGCTTACCTAGCTTTCATTTAGGCAATTAGAAGAGCTTTTTTATATGCACAAGAGTGTGTGGATCACGGTTGGTCACAGGAGATGCATATGGAGATGCATTCTAATGCCAGATGTGAACTGACGTACTAGGGCTGTCCATTTGGGATCAGATCACCAAAAAGAGAATAAAAGACATTAAGGAAACAAAGAAGAAGGAATTCGAGTGGGAGCATTGCAAAAACAAAGAAATCTACACAAACAAAAAGAAAAAAATACGGCTCATTCATTATGAATAGAAGCTATGTGCTTCTAAGAATAACATTTTTAAAGATTAATACAGGTCAGCCTCATTAAAAATGGATTTCCCCTCTGCAGGACCTCGCCTACAGTTTAGTTGTTCTCTAATTAAAAAGGATTTTGTGACCTAGTTTCCATTTAGTCATTCATTCAGAGATCAAAAACAGGGTTTCTGTTGTTGAAGACTATAATATGCTGAATCTTGTCACTGACACTTTGCTATGAACATAGTGACTGTACATTATAGAATGTACATTATACAATGTACATTATACAATGTACCTCTTAGTATTGTCTCTGTGCTTTTTGCTGCCTACTGACTTATTTTCATTATGTTAAGTGTCAGTTAGATGAACTTTTGACCTGTAACAGTGTTCCCACAGTGTAAGGAGTGTTGTGTTTTGTGTGTCCAGCTGTGCGTCAGAGATGGAGCGGTGGGTGGAGGATATCAGGATGGCCATAGACCTGGCAGAGCAGAGCAGCAGCCCACACACTGACCTGCTCTCCACCAGCCCCATCGACAACAGTAAGACTGCCTTTTATGTACACAGAGGATCACTCACTCATTCAGATTTTCCCAGGGTTTAGGCTGTCAGGCCCCTTCAACCTGCCTCTCCCTAAAATATCACAGCCACTCAGCTCCCTGGTGCTGTCTGGAGTCCTGTGGGAACCAAACACTGTGTGGAAAGGATTCCACATGACGTTTGTCAAAGTCTTCAAATAAAAGTTAATATGACACAGCTGGGACCTGCTACTTTTACTGATCACTGTATTGAAGAATGTGCGTGCATTTGTGCGAACTTGCACTAAAATCTCTTTCTCTTAAGGAAATATATGATCACAAACAGTAAAGCAATATTCCAGCCTTTTTCTTTCCTTTTAACAAGAGACAGCTGCTGTCAGTGCCTCATGAACCTTGCAGATTTATTCCCAGTGGTCTTTTCATCATATTTTTAAAGTCACCTGATATTTCTAATTCTGTGCCCCCAGCTGTCGCCCCATTTTCCTGACTTCTGTTGATTCATCCTTTACCTTAAAGGCCTGTCATAACGTTCAATGTGTCCCCCCACCCCCGCTGGTGACCTTTGGGTTTGACGTCTCCATTGTTCCTCAGCTCCACAGCCTTCAACGTACATTTTAAACTCAAACAGTTAAAGAGTATTGGATTACAAGTAACAACAAAAGGATAGTTTTTCTCCTTTTTGTAGCAGACTGTATTGAAATAGCTTTGATCACTATTTTGGCTCAGCTCTTTGTTTTGTGTCAAAGGAGCTCTTGTCCTGTTCTGCCCCCATTTTAATATGGCAGTGACCCTAATATGACATTTTTTCATGTACATGATCGCCCTCATAGTTAATTTTAATATAGTTTGTGCTTTTGCTGACAAGGAATTAAACAGCATGAATGGACTGGATTGCAGTACTATATTCAAGTAGAGGATAGCTGATGTGGATGGATTTAATTCTGAAAGTCTCTTTTTCATAAACAGGGTAGCAGTATCTGTTAACAAACAAGCTAAAATCAAGAATATTTCTATTCCAGTAAAATTGCAACCACTTAAAATATCAATAACTATAGTCATGTAGGAGGTAGAGCACTTTTCCCAGGATTTTCTACTAAAACGGTTTGTACAAGTTTGCCAGCTGTCTTCAACACACATTCATATGCTGCACAGACAACACTGTCAAAGTTATAGCTGATGAAATAGTGAAAGAATAAACCACAACCCTTAAACATGTTAAAGTATTAATAGTACAGTGTAAAAATATCCTACTATATTACTATATTATACCGTGTACAAGTTAAAATACTGTATTCAACACTGTTCTTTAGTGAAATTATTAAAATATTGCCATCAAAATGTATGAAGTATGAAAAGTCAGAGATATTATTGTGCAGTCAAATGGTCCCTGTCAGTGTTTTACTATTATTAGTTATTTTTTAATGTGTATGTTTCAGTTTACTGCTGTAAATATTGAAGTTGCGCTCATTTGGAATTTATCATGAGCTCAGTGTTGTGACTACTTTTTTTTCAATGACCCAAAGAAGGTGTTTAAAAGTTTATTTAGCTTAAGATGGAGCCCAATTTTCAACCTAGCTCATAAATAAAACACCATCTGTTTATCACAAACATCACATTTTCAGATAAGTGGTTCTGACTGGATAGGAAGGGGATGAAACTTAATTGTAATCTGAAAAGCAATCAGTAAGTTATCAGACACATGTAATGGAGGAAAAACAGTATTTTCCTCTGTGATGTAGTGGAGTAGACGAAGAACGCCAGTCCTTCTCTCTAACAACAGTCTTTAACCTGCCCGTCGTTCTCCAGAGCTGACAGAGGATGGTGGAGCTGAGCAGGAGTCGGAGGAGGAACTCGGGGGCTCACGCTCATCTCTTGAGCGCCAAGGTCACCGTGGTAACACCACCGTGCACGTCTGCTGGCATCGCAACACCAGTGTGTCCATGGTGGACTTTAGTGTTGCTGTGGAGGTACCCGACTGTGTTGTGTCTCAGTGTTTGTGTGTTAATTGTCTTCTCTCACCAGCAGTTTTTTCTTCCAAACATCCCATGTCTGTTCAGTCCAGTGGCTGCTTCTGCTTTGTGGTTTGCTTGTTTCTTCTCCACAGGCAAAGGACCATTGTCCCAATGTCCTTTGTCTTACTTTTCCACTCACGTGTGTTTTTGTCCCTTCTTCTGTCCCTTTTCCTGTGTCCAAATCCTTACCCGTCATGTCCCTCTGTCCTTCTCGCCACCTTCACCTCCCCTTGTCTGTCTGTTGGTTTTACCTCTGTCTGTCCACACTGACATTGCTAGAGGCCAGTAGTGCGGCCAGTGAGTTGATGAGGCCCCTCAGCAGCCTTCAGGGGCCCATGTGTCACTCTGTGGCTTGCTGGTACAGGACACACAGCCTGTTCTTTAGTGACGTCCGCTGGAGTAGAGAGGTACTGCAATAGTCACAACCTCAGCCCCTGAGTTCAGTCTAACCAATGTCAAATGACCTTTGTGATGGATCTGAATCTTAGTAAGATTTAGTTGCACATATTCAACAGCAACAACTACATAAGGTCCCTTAATTGAGCCTTATTGTAGCAGCTCCCAGGAGAAACCTATGTAACTATTAACATCATACCATTCATTAACCCTACGTTAGTCACCTGG
>JAPQRQ010000013.1:2679796-2694835 GCA_037367365.1 Apogon talboti | reverse complement strand
TTTACCTACATTATGGCTCTCGTTTTAAAGAACTGCATTCTCAAACAATTGGAGGTGACAAACATATGTCACTAGTGCTTTTCCATCACATGCCCAATTTTCCATTCAATTTGCAAGCATGCACATGATCTCTACATGATCTTAAATGTAATGGTGATGCATGACTATCCAAAAAACACAATTCTGTTCCTACCGAAAAGCAGTTGTATGCCGAGGTTGGCCATAATTACTTGTTTGCAGACAGCATAGAATAGGAAAGCCAAAAGAAATCATTAGGGAGCTGTCAGGTCCCTGGAACACTCAGGTGTCAGTCCTCTGGGGCTCAGTGAAACAACAGCATTATTGTTTCTGAGCTTTTCTGCGTTGTTGAAATACACAGAAGGAAGAGAGATAGGAGGGATAAAAGAGGATAAGATGAGCAACACTGGACGCCCACTGGATATAGTCTGTAGGTGATGTCAGAAATTGTTGAGTTGGACTAGATTGTGTATTTAACCACATGACTCAGCAGCTGCACTTTTCCTGTAGTAACTTTTCTGTCTAATACTATGGACTCCGATTCATTGGACAATCTGTTTTAATTAATTTTAACAAGATCTTTTGATTATTTTTAAAGCCAATTGTGGTTTGGCTCCATATTTCAGGTTTTTTCCTGATCCATAATCTGTATTAGCAGTCAGTCTTGGCTCCAGCAGCCTGAGATAAAATTCCCGATTGTAGCTGTTCAGCAAAGTCCGTATTTACACCTGACTGGCCTTTTTCTTGTAATTTTTATGTCCACTTTTAATGTGTTATATATAGTGTTTTATTTATATCTGAAAGAATAACTTTTTTCTATCTCTATTTGGGTCACACCCATTGTCCCATTACATACAGCCATCCGATCCATTTTCGTTATACAAATATTGATTAGTCCACCTTTTATGATGGATCTGGCCCAAAAATGCCAGATGCCAAAATTCCTAAACTGTCAAGAAGAAAGCAAAACAACAGTAGAATGTAGACTGAATAACTTGTGCATTTAATTCAAGCTTAGACAGAAGTCCATTTGGGTGATGGGTATCGGTTGAATGCTAAGAGCAAAGGAGGGAAGAGAACTGTCAAATCAAAGAAACAAGGCAAATAATAAAAAATAAGCGAAACGAAAAGGAAGTGCAGCTCTGATGTTGATAGGCAGAGGAAAAGGGCGGTCTGGAAAGGTATTGAAAGCACTGCAGAGTGATTGCTCCCTAAGGGGTGAATCACACATAGAGGGAGAGTGATTCCTCTCACAGGGGAGATGTATGTTTTATATTGTAAGTCAGTAGTCTCTGACCCTGTCTTTCTACTGACATTGAACCGCATTAATAAAATTCCAGTTTGTATGGCGTACTGGCCTCTGTTATTGTTTCATGTATACATTTTGAATCCTGCAAAGCTGCATAGGCTATTTATACCAGAAGTGGAACAATTATAGTGTCTAAATATAAGCTATTGTTAAATGAAGGACATCTAACAAAATGCATCAAAAGTACAATTCTCATCTAGGTCTCTGAATGCACACAGCCACTCACAGTCACTTGAAGGTCTGGAAAATTGGATTTATTTACAGCAGCAGAAACAAGGTTGTAAAAATGCTGGAATAGCAGAAGGGGAAAAAAGAAGTGTTGCATCTTTGTAGCCAAAACCAAAAAATAGTCTGGCTGTGCTAGTCTGCCATTCATTGTCTGATGCACCATCGTCACTGCCTTTAAGCCATTATGACTTTAGAGAGACGTGCAAATTTTGGCACTGAGCCTCACCAATTTCACTTCCAAGACCATTCCCCAAGCTGCGCCATGTTATCAAGATATTGTTTGTGACCACCTGGTTGAAGATTCCCTGTGGAGGAGCTACAAAGACTCAGCAAACTAAGCACAAAATCACTGCACAACTTAATGTAAATAACCAGTTTCCATTAACCCATTAAGACCCAGTGCTACTTTGATGGCAGTTCTCAAATTAAATTTTTCTCTCTATTTAACCTCTCCTAAGTGTTTTTTTTTCATCATTTATTGTAATACCATCCTCCTAATTTTGCATATTTTCAGTGAAAATCAAGTATTTTTCAATATTTAATTTGCTGTTCATTAAAGGTCAAATTAAAGTTGAGGGTCATTATATCAGAAACAGAGAAAACTGAAGAAAAAGTGACTTTTTCAGTAAAATATATCATTAACAATAAAAAAAAAATTGTCTCCATCCACTGTCATTGATCCAACTCCATGGGTTTTATCGGTGAATCAATGTTGTAGAAGATGATGGTGTTTCCACGGTAACTATGGAGCCACTGAACGTCCAAATGGGTCATATCTGATGACCATGAACAGATGACAAACTGCATTTTACACCAATTGTTTACATGTATTGCTAGGATTAATGGATCAACAGGTATTAAACTTTTTATATCAGTAAGTGATATTGGTTGCCAGGGGATGCTTTTGTATTTATGGGTTAAGATCAGTGATTGTTCATTTAAAAAATTAAAATCTACTATCGCAAATGTTTAAGACTTTGCTAAAGCTTTCCTGAGAACAGTATATCTACCTCAGTAGTGGCAATGTTTTCATACTTGCAGCAAGACTGGCCTTAGAGTTGCAAGGCTGTGCTCATCCAAATCAATACCTACCTGTGTTACTTTTAGTGATGCTTTGGGACCTGTTCCAGTGGACACTACACAAAGCCATTTTGGCAGAACAGTCCAATTTTAAGTTTGATATTTCATTGCTAGATATGAAATGAGAAGATCAAAAGTAATTTGTGAGAGGACATTGTGGGTGGATTAAAACCAGTGAAAAGGAAAACAATTCTCAGATAGATACGCAAAGTGTTATCAGCCCCTTGTGTTGTTAGAGAAAGGAGTGGGTGAGGAGAGTGGACACACAAGGTTGAAATCATCGCCTGAGACTGAGTGCAACAGGTCTGCGGGGAGGATGGGTTGTTGTGTTTTATTGTCCTCAGGAAGTGTAGGAACCTGAAGCTGTGTGGGTGGTAAACTCAACCCATGAAGTGTCCTGCAGGTCCAGGATTTTGACAGTTTGTTGTTCAATGCAATCTACACGACCAGTTGACCATTCAGTTATTTATAAGTTTGTAAATTCATTATCAGTTCATTTGATAGGTAGACACAAAGAGGGTCACATTTTAATAAGGAAATGCTGATGCATATACTGTATTTTCTCAAATAGTGTCTGGGCCCTGTATTTATCTCAAGTGCAGAATATAAGCAGTTATTTGTAACAGGCTTGTATTAGAGGCAGGCTTTTATTCCTAATACTCTTTGTTAACAACTTGTTTTAGTACAAAGCTTCATTTTGACTCACTTCTGCTTGCCTTGTTAAAGTTAATGCATTTTACTATTAATAAAAATCCACTTAACACACAAGTGTTTAAATCTCTAAGCCCTCCAGCCTTTTTAGTGGACAAGAAAACCTGCTTTTTAAATACAGCTTTTATTGTAAAACATTTACAGGTAGATGTGGAAAAACAAATGTGGGAACTGAAATACAACAGGATATTATCACTTTAAATGAGAATCAAGAACAACAAACTCTAGGTAATATAATTGTAGAAAAAAAAAAATTACATGTCTGCATGACATGTAGGTTATGACAGACACCAGGATTTTTTCCACCCTTGTTTTTTTTCTTAACTTGTATTTGGCGGAGTGTCTGCTAAACTCCCTACCCATTATTAGTCTTTTAATTGACCAGTATTTTAAAAACATCCATAAGACCCCTTTCCAGTTCAGAGTCCACCTCACAATTTGCTTCATCTTGTCACGTTGGCTACATGTGGAAGGATTTTATTTTATGAATATTAGGAGGTACTCTGCTGTTGGATAATGATGAATGAATCCCAGTGTCCAATATAAATCTTTGTTAATTTTATGATTAAAGATCTATCTTCTAGCTTATAGTCACTGTAGGCACAAAAATTATGTGGATAATTACACTTGAAAAATCCTGTCATTATTTACTAAAAGTAAACATAATGGCTTCAGTCAGTCAGTGTATCAGAATATGTTTCTAATTAGATCATATTGTTAATGGACTGTGTGATGCGTGATGTGTGAGGACCTCTGACCTCTGCCACATCATTCCATCTCATGTGTGATGTAGATTCTCTGCTATATGAGCAGACACTGAATTGACAGCAGATACTGAAATCTTTTTCTGTACGCTCGGATGATTGTGTCTTTGCACGTTTCTGTTATGCATGTCTGAATGTGTCATTGGGTGCATCTAGGTGTGGGTGGGCATGCAAACAGTAGATGTTCAAAATAGATTCTTAAATCAAAACCTTCAGAATCAGAGAGTTTCACATCAAACTTGCCGTCAGCTGTTGGACCTCGGGGATGACATTTGCTGTTATTTAGTTTGAGCAGAGGAGAAGTCTTTTTATCTGCAATGTCATTTTAGAAGGTCATCTTTCTCCACAAAGACTAAACTCATTAAATTCATCACACAGACACAAACTGTTAGAGGCTCCATACAGACGTGTGCAGCAGGCCTCAATCCCAATTGTCTGACTGAAATTAACAATCAAGATCTTAAGACAAGGTCAATTTATTCAGACAAAAAAAAAAAAAGAATTACAAATTCAGACCTTTGGTGTCCAGGTGTTCTGAATGTTGAAAGTGTATATGAGTAATATTTATCACATCTTCCAGCATTTTCTGTTCTGTGCATTTCCTGATTTTATTATCCAGAAGGTTCAGGGCATTGGGATTTTCATTTGTCTCCCATTCTTCATGTTTTATGAAAGGACTTTTCTCTAATTGTAAGAAAATGGACAAGTTTAAAAGTCTGCTGTTATGGTTTAAACACATAGACTGCTATGTAATAATAAATAATGAATGATGATGGAGAGCAATGGAAATCATTACTGCAGACTGTGTGGCAGAACAGATAGCCATTATGTGAGACATTAAATCTGCATCCATTTAAGACATTGACCTAATGTAGACACACTGAAGAGAAAACCATTTTATTTATTCATTAGCTGTCTAAATTTGGACAGGTAAAGTAGTTCGAAGGCCTCGGAACAAACTGTTTTTTTTCTTTTCTGCAGAAACCCTCAGAATTTAATTTTCTGTCCAAGACGAGCTGATTGTTTTTTGTCTCTGACCTGTATAACAATCCTCTCTCTTGTTGCCTCAACCCCTCAGTTATAAATATCCAACTTACTCAAAACTCAACAGTCAAAATACAGACTACAAACAAGCTCAACTGGGTTGTGACTTGCCTGTAAATGTACGTATTGATCAGATACTCCTACTTACTTACAAAACATTGCAAGGCCTTGCGCCTCAGTATACTGTTGCTCTGATTTATTTACTACCTCTCAGCCCACCCATACTTTCCACTCACAGGATGCCTTGCCATCCCCCTCATTTGGAATTAAACAGCTAGAAGCAGAGCCTTGGCTCTGCGCTATCTCTCTTTAACGTCCCTGCAGTCCATCATCTGCTCACTTCTGGCCGCGCAGCTTTGAAGTTCATAAACTGTGAAGCAAAGGATGGCTGATCTGATGGTCATTGCAGCTGAGCCAGAAAAGGCCGGTCAATAAACCCAGAGAGTGAGATGCTTTTGCAGAATCGCAGACAGACGTTAAAGTGTCCCCTGTAAAATCATGCACCAAAGCACATTTTACCTTTTTGCTGTTTTTCTGTCACACTTCCTCTGAGTGTGTTTGGGTGTGGTGTGATGGGAAAGCAATGAGGGCTCTTCAAGGCACTTCAAGGACTGCCAAGTGCTTCTGAAAATAGGATCACACTGTTCAGCATATGAGCAATTATCAGGTTTTTGATTTCCTTTCAAAAACTGAAAGGTAGTTTTCTACTGTGACTTTACTATGGTCTCTAGTCCTGAGCGTTTTAATGGATTTGTTTTGATTTCCAAGCTGTCAAAGCCTCTGTTTGATCTTATTTTATTGTAACATCTGCTTACCAAAGGTTTGGAAATTTAGCTTCAAGTCATAATACAAATACACTATCTAATGTATATCTGCATAATAACTTTACAAAAACTCTTCAATGCTCCTTCATATTTAGGAAAGGAAGCTTTCAATTTGACATTTCTTTTACTGACACTGCACTACTGCCATCACATGCAACACAACTATTGTGTGGATACATCATGAAAATTTGGGAAATCAGCATTCACAGCTGTGCCAAGAACTGTTATAGCGCTGCTGTTCAGACATAATGAATGTGTTAGAGACCAGGCTTCATGTAAAGTGAATGTGGGGAAAAAATGAAGTTCACTTGACCTCAATATATTCCACCCAGCTCCTGAAAATTGCTTTTGCTTTGGTCCTTCCACTTGATATCTTTTTGCCAATCACAAAAAGTCACAAAGATCCACAGTGTCCTCTGTGTCTGTGCACAGTCAGCGCTGCTGTCGAAGCTGAGATTGTGCTTAAGAGCATGGTGCACATGTGCCAACTCAGCAGCTGTCACCTAAAAGTGAGGAAGGCCAGAGTATGAAAAGAAATCTGTTCTGGCTTGACACTTTTCAAGTTGTGAGAATGACAAAACAGAGCAGAGTTGCATAGCACCCCGGTGGGTAAACACATACTTGCCTCTCAAAACAGAGGACCTCAAGTGCCTGTTGGGAAAATGTTCATCTTTTTGAAGTGTCTTTGAGCAAGTCACAGAACCTCCAATGGATATAAGGATATAAGGATGCTAACATGTAGCATCCACTGAAGCTAAATAGTGATGCCCAAAATGGCTGCTAGATATCCGACAAATTTCGCCGTTCAACATCTGTAACATTAGATGTGTTGGTCACAAAAGGTGTGACATTATGGCGTTACTACCTCTGACACTCTGCTAATAATACAACTATATACATTTAAAACAAAGGTTTGGTTTTCTTGAAGGTCCTTTGCTGAACTAATGGAAACAGATATATCTATGTTGGCAGATATTTGCCCTACACTTATGTTGCAAATATTGTTTCATCTGCCATCGCACCGTAGAGGGTCACATGTGCAAAACTCAGTGTAGTCAGAGGATTTTTGTGTTTTTTGTGTATGTGAGTAAGGTCTTGCACTTCTTGAGGGTTGCTCCATCATTCCTTCTGTCAACCAAATGCCTTTTGCCACAGGACTCCAAAGCACTGACTTTTGGTGGGTGATGGCCGCTTCACAAAATCGCAGTTTAGTGTATGGCTCCAGATATGTGCTGCCGAAATCCATTCACATTCAGGGGAAGATGAGAGGCAGGCATATTAGAGGTGAAAGCAAGTACATACAACAACCCCAAATATAAGTGTGACTGTCTCTCCAGTTTTTCTTTGAGCCACACAGAATCAGAGTTTGGTGTCTATCCTAAAGATTTCCACTCAAACCAAAGTGACTTGAGCCAGTCCACTCTCTCCAGTGCTTCTCTACCTCTATGACAGCCGTTGTTTGTCCCATTGTGAAAAACTACTCATTGTGTTTCATCCTGTCATGCTGGAATGTACTGGCTGAAGACTTTATACTGCTATTTTTACACTGGATTGATTGGCACAAACCTCTCTTTGCTAGCATAGCCTTTGTGCATGATGATCAAAGTTGTCAATTACAGCATTAATCATAGCATCATCTGAGATTCCACTGAGACTGCTGGGGATGCAGATGCCTTTATTCCTGTAATTTGATTGCTTGATTAGCATGGATGTGAGAAACTCAGTTCAGTGTATGAAACACAGTGACCTAAAGCATTTAAATCATTGATCAGTGCTTTCCTTCCAAATTCATGATGTATCATAATGGCTAGACCTACTGTTTCAGGCATATGTAGCTGGCGGCATTATGCAGTGATGTCTTGGCAGAATACAAGAGCACAGACATTTTCCTTTGAAGACTCCTCATTGCCTATTTGTGTCCACCAGTTCATACTCGGAGAATGTCGAGTGTAAGATCCCTGCATGCACTGCAAGGCAGGCTTTTACTGTTGACATTAAAGACAGGGTCTTAATTTATCTCTTCCAGGATTTCCCCCGATACCCCTGCAGCCATGTTACTTGTAATACATGAGTGTCACATTTTGGTGGGTGAAAGATGTGCTCTCTCCACTGTGTTACTATCCATTCTCTGTTATGCAAATTATCATTTGTGTGTTAGTGCTGGCTTGTGCAATTTAGCAACCTGCGAACCACAAGTAGGATGTAGAATATAGGTAAATGTGTTTTGTTGAGATACTGACTTTCAAAATATTTAGGGGAATTTCTTAGTCTGAAGCTGATGAGCCCATTTTTGACTCATTACACACATTACACAACATTTGGTGCAAATACACAATGTATTTTTAAAAATTTACTAAACATAAGTCAATTATACATCAGATATATAATTTAGTCAGCATTTCTGTCCATCTGTCTGTCTGTATGTTGGTAATCATTTCTTTTCTTTTCCATTACATTTTTCACCAAACTTGCTACACTTTCTCAGTTACATGTTGGCATTGGTGCTCTGCTATTTTGTCTGTTATCAGGCCATGGTGTCCAACATGCCATTTGCCAGAATTTTGCTTTTAGAGAAGAACGAGAAAACCATTAAACTTTTTTTTTCCAGTAAGTTCCTCCTAAACTACTCAAGAAAGTACTCGGCTCTTCTGCAGTGAAACTATCAGTAAGAAGTACCACTTGTTATTTGATTCTGTGGGGGCTGGGGGATATGCCAGCCCCGATGGCTCCTCTTATTTTAACAGAGCACCTTCCCTCATAACAAAACTAACAGCAACATTCAAAGAACAAACCAAATCAGATTTTCCTGGCCATTCAACACACACAGTTTGTTTCAGTAGCTCTCCAGAGGCTTCTTCTTCAACTGCTGTGAAACATATTTAGTCACATCAGAGAATATTTTTAAGTTGCTATCAAAGCAAGCTGAGGGATGTCACAGCCGTGTCTGGAAATAGCAGTGTCTGGTCACTTTCATCAGTAAGTACACGGAAAGCCTTAACATGACATTTTTTAGACTTGATTGTTTAGCTGCAAACACTTTGCTATCAGAGATATAATAAGCAAGACAGCTCTGATTAATCAAAAGTATCAAAAGTAAAGAGCTTGATATGAAATCATCCAAAATTGAACTTGTTCGTCTGGTCTCTGTACTTCTACATGAAGCACTTTGTCCCTAGTGTTCTTGTCAGTGTCAGATGTGATCGAGATGAGGCTTTTTAGTCTAACACAATATCTTTCACAGATCAGTTTGCCTCTGTGATAAGGAATAAATGGTGCCCTCTCAACAAAGTTTTCCATGTAAAGCAAATGTATTTAGTGAGGCGTTATTTTTTCTGTCTGTTTCTGATCCTTTGATGTTTGTCTTGTACATGGTCTTCATATTTCATAGTATAATATATCTGATGGGTCTTTGGGGGAAATTTGGTTAACGCTTTAACCCCTGACGTGTCTGTGGTGAGCGTTCTGAAGGTATGATTTATTTTAAATATTCATGGAAATTTAACCATAGAAATTTCAAAGCGCACTGATAGAATAGATCTTGTTCTTTCCATAGACATCTGAGCATGCTCATTGTATCCCCCGCCGCCTGTGGGATGGGGGCAAAACACAGAGCAGTGAGTGAGACCGACTCGTTATAAAAATAGACTCGGGCTTAGATTTGGGCTTCTTTTTTTTTACGCCGTTTTTCTTGTGGTTTTTTGTTTTTACTGTTGTTTCCAGTGCTGTGGTGATTTTCCTTTATGTTTTTTTACCGTGTTTTGCCGAGTTTTGACTGTGTAACTGATTCTGGGAGTTCAACCAGGTATTAAAAAATTTTAATGATCAAAAAAATTTTAATTAGTCAACAAAAGTTATCAGAATATTTCATAAATTAAAGAAATGAAACAAGAAAAATCAACATAAGAATGAAAACTAGCAAGAAAAAAACCCCAAAATGAGTAAAAATGAACACAATAATCAAGAAAATGACCAAAAAATTAGAAAAGTAATCAACAAAATTGACATAAATGAACAAATGTGAACCAAAATCAACAAAATGAGTTAAAAGAACAAAATTAAGCAAAAATAATCAACAGAAAAAACTGAATTAAACAATTATAGGTGTGTTCCAGGTCACAGTTCATGTTCAACATCCTAAATCTCTTATTAATGTACATTCTGAGTGCCTTATTTAGTAAAAACCTGTCAAACTCCAATTCCTCTCTTTGTCTTTTTCTGTTATTCCACCCTGTTTTGACCCTAAAACACACAGTAAAGCAAAACCACTGAAGAAAAGGAACACAAGCACATACTCACAGCAGCTTTTATGACACTGAAACAGACGCAAAATCACAGGAGCACATTTACCTGGAATAATGTCTCAGGGGTTAAAGGGTTAATAAGCTAGTGCTGCTATTTGTAGATGACAAATATTCATCAATAATTTATTAAAATTCAAATTATTGTTTGACCCCTTGATTTTACATACTGTATTATTACATATCTAAACCTCAGTGACTATGAATGAGTATGAACATTGTAGTATTTTATTGGTTTGTTCTTTTTGAAGGTTAAGCCTATGGTGAAGTCCTTCCTAGCTTTTACAGAGGGAGTCAGACGCCTGTTGTTAATATTCTGGTACTTTATAGTGTCTTTAAATTATAAAATATGAATTGTTTGCACCGTTTGCATCTTGTACATTAAATAAACATAACACATCATTTGGACTATTTATGGTGATTTTATTTAATGGTCACAGGATAGTTTTGTGTCTTTGCCACTAAATTAATATAGTCTGGCTTAACTCTGTCATGGGGATGATAAAGAACAGCTGTATAATTTTTTTTCTAAAATGTAGCTTTATAGCTGTTCACATAGATTTAGATTTGCCAAAACTGAATTTAAATAAAACTCACACAATAAGAACACTTCATCATTTTCTCTCTTTTGTGAAAACACACTCACCTGGTGCATTAAAAAATCAATCTTGTAATGATTCAAAGCAGCAATAAAATAGATTTTATGGTGAGGAGCTGCAGTCTGTGATGGGCTCAATGATAAGCACTTATTGAAATGTCACATATTTGATCAATATAACAGCAGTTGTATTGCCTTTGTAATTCACAAGTTCCTCTGAGAAATGAAACAGAATAAACTTGGCTGAAATAAAAGAGTAGGAGAGGTGGAAGTCAACCACAAGGATGTAAAATGCCTCAAGGTGATGCTATTTTGGAAATGGTACCTCAGGTGCCTGCAGGTACCCTTCCAACAATCTGTGATTGTGGACAAGCTCATAAAATGACAAGATACTACCTGAACTTTGAAACCTTAGACTTTATTTATTATTTACAAGACAAGTTGTTTTTACCAGCTAGGCCTCAGCATCTACTTCATATTTAATTGCTGACTGAAACTACAAAGACCTTTGAAGGACGACTATTCGGTGCCGCCTTGCTGTTTAGATTGAAGTCATAGTGATTTGGTCTAGATAAAAGTTAATTTATGAAGCTTTTATACCAATATCAGGATCAGTCTGAGTGTTTAAAGACAACTAAGGGAGCTGATTACAGCCAAGATGAAGGTTTATGTAATTTGAAATGTAATCTCATGTCATCTGATTCATTGTTATGTTATACCATCAGTATCACACTCACGATCAGTGCTTTTCTTCCCTTTTGCTCTACATCTTTATCTTGTTACTTAGCCACAGAACAGCATCATCATGTTTTGATATTTTACTTAAATAGTGTCAGAAGGCTGAACAATTTGGTGAAAAATTTAGATTGTAATTGTGGATGATTCTTGTCTGGTTGTCAAGGAGAATGCAGTGACTGCGCATTTAGAAATGTCAAATCTTATGAACTTGAACCAGCGTAAGGAACTTAAAATATACATGAACATAGAAATAATACACAGAGGTGCATTTTACATGTTTTACACAGTGCCACTCTCTGCTCAGTCTCAGTAAATCCACAATATCACCATAGAACAAATTTAAATATCACCATACACCAGTTAATCAAATTGTTTGCAATTGCATTCTATTAATTGTGCAGCTCTATTGCACATAGGATAGGACTTTTTCCTTTAGGGAAATGTAAGGGAAACAGGCTGTGGAGGGGAGATAGAACCTGGCCAACTTGTACTTTAATTTATTTGTTCCTCCATTTATTTAGTTCAGTACTTTATAACACTGATTTTTTACATTTGCATGCCTCTGACTTCTATGCTTGTAATGTTGCTTTATTTCCCGGTGATCTGTCATTTGAAAATTGGATTTTTATTCAACAAGGTAACTAAACAGGGAAAAAAAATCATGCTCTTCCAGTGCTGTTAAAGTATACATGTGTCCAGATATACACATCTAGTTTTTAAAGAGAACTGTGGCATATCCCTTTGCTCTTGTGAGTGTGAGTGTAAGACACTGATTTGGGAGTCGCAGCAAGGGCAGCCTTTGTGCTCCCACAATCCAACAGCACTTGCTGTCTGGCTCCTTCAAGTGGAGTGAGGGGCGACAAAGGTGGTTAGCCATTGTTGCATAGACAGGTATAGTAATTACATTCTTTTCCATTCAGTCCCTATCTCCGTACAGCACCAGCACACCCTTCTCAAACTCCATTATACGCTTGCCAAATGGAACAAAAGCCCAACATTCAATGGTTTGGCACTCAAAAAGAGACACTGACCCCTTCTGGGGTTAGACATCAAATTGTGTCATAGTCTCTTGCAGGCAACAGACTATGACTTTTAATTTATGGTCTCAGAGCAGGGTGTTATATCAGCTGCTGGATTATCATCATCTTGGCATGAGTGCACTTGAAAGCCCTCGCCCTCACTCTGACTGGGTACAGGTCACTTGAGAACCGAACTTTTGATGATGTAAACGCTCTTATATATGATATCTTCCCTGTTTTGTGTCAGTATTTTAAAAAGATCTGATTGCAATTTGGTATTTTTGATTTCTGTATTTGAACATACATTTCCTATGTTATTCCCTGTAGAAAGACCAAGTCCAGTCCCTTCCAGTTCCACGGAACGTAAATTCAGAATAAAATTGTAATCCTTTTTGATTGGTCATTTACATTTATGCTGTTTTCCATTTTAAGCTATTTTACATGTCAAGAAAGATGCAGTTTGTTGTAAAATTGCTGAAATATCAAACTGAAAATACGTAAATAGACTACTTAACAAAAACTGGATAAGTAATGTCATCATAGCTGTGTCTCTAGAGTCTGTTCAGAGTCACTGAAGATGTCGCTACATCTGTTAACACAACCAGAGTTGTCGTGATGTTAACCTCCTTTAATATTTAAATATACTTCAATTTCATTGACCGGGAAATGATCTTCTCTTAGACAAGCATCATGTGTAGTTGATGGTGCAGTTAAAATGGGATGAAATCATTACCATAGACCATTACTCATATTATTTTTTCTGTAGTTAGATTCCATGTTGCATGGTGGAAGGGGCTGGAAATCTCCTCTCTATTCCTTCCTAAGGAATTTGTTTAAGCAAACTCATCAAACCTGGAAGTGGACAGGAGCATCATATCTTATGAAAAAGAAAGTTTTGTTGTTAAATGTGAAATTTTGCTTCACCCCAAAATTTCAAAGAAAAAATACTCGCCTCTTGTTTGTCACAACTGTTTAGATTACACTAAATTGAATTGTTAGGCTCAGTAGACAATTCCTAATGAATACAAGGCCTAGACAGTTGCTTGAAAGCACACAGATGTTATAGTGGAGCCTGAAGTATCACACAAAGCAAGGCACTTGTCTTGTCTGATGAGAGGGCTCATTTGGAACTGCCATTAGTAGACATATGATTTATGGCTGTGTCTGCTGCGTGTACAGAAATCACTGCTTTCACTTCAGCAACACAATAGAGCACCGGTCTCTCTTTCTGATTCTGTCTTTATGTTGAAATAGTAGGCTTTTAGTGGTATGGCTAGATGGTAGAGAAAAGGAATCACACTCTATGCAATAAGAGTTTTTAAAAAATGATGGATGGAAATAAAGACAAAAAGGCATATGTTTTGTATTGATGTGCTAAGGATTCCTTCATAATATTCCCCTTGTTGAAGATGCCTAACTTAAGAATAAGAAAATTAGAAGACTGTGTTATTCCTCATTGTCCTTATTATTTAGTGTTGTTCTTAAAATATTTAGTATTGCATAAATTTCTTGTGGTCATCCACAGTATAAACATATGTAGCTGAGGTAAAGTTTACTTTGGTTTTCCAATTAACTTTTTTTTTTTTTATCGGCCAAATCCCACTGAGCTGCACTGCACGTTCCAAGATGAGACACAACAAGTTATTTAAGGCAGAAGCAAAAATAAAACACTTAATTACACAAAAACATAATTATATATGATTTCCTTCTTTGTGAACATATGATACTATTGTGAGAGTTAACAAGTTCTTTTTAGCAAGACATACACCATAAAAAAACATAAAACATGATAGTTTTATGGTGGAAAATGGGTAGAGAGTTTCAGTTTACTCTTGTCTGGACTATTGCCGTTAGGCTGTTTTTGCCACTGAAGATGTTGAGCTCACTTTAAAAAGTTATGAGAATAAGCTCAGGTGTTTTCATGCTGCTTCTGAGAAACCACACATAACACCCACAACACTTAAGTCCGTTAACAGTGCCCCTATTGTTATTGTAAGCTACATTTCCTTGATGCCCTATATTAAAATGGATCTCATATAATGTGCTTTTACATCATTATCAACTGTCTTCATACTATCTATTTACAGTTAATGTACCAAATAGCCCAAGAGAGAAATTGTATGTATTGTGCTAAAATGTGTGTTTAACCCATAAAGACCCAGTGTTACTTTTAAGGCACTTCCAAAATATTTTTTTCTCTTTTCTTCAGTGATTTATCACAATTTATTATGATATCTATATTATGATATCTACTGTATATTTCCTCTGTATGTAGCATTTTTTTCAGTTAACATCAGGTATTTTCCTGTATTTAATTTACTGATCATGTAGATCAGGGGTGTCAAACTCAGGTCCTCGAGGGCCGGTGTCCTGCATGTTTTAGATGTTTCCCTCTTCCAGCACACCTG
>JAPQRQ010000013.1:2646641-2661111 GCA_037367365.1 Apogon talboti | reverse complement strand
TCGCGCATGTTCAGGCCCCCAAAAATGAGATGGAAGAGGCATAATAATAATAATAATAATAATAAACATTACAATTAAAATAGGGCCTTCGCGGCCATTGCATGGCCACTGCTCGGGCCCTAATAAGTAGTTGATGCTTAATTTAGACTAAATTCATTTTAGTAACTTGATAGATTTTAAAGGTTTAATATCCACTGTTCTTTTTTTTTACCTTAACACAATCTTTAACAGGTACATATATATACAAATTACATTTTTATCATACTTTATACTAATGAAACACAGTACAGTTGTGTACTTGTAGTTGGAGGTGGAAGTGTTAGAGAGCAACCCTTTTAATAAACCAAGATGCACAACAATAAAGAAGCTATGTTTTTGTCCTGAGGTTGAACTTGCAAGGTCTGTTCCAAATCAGTTTAGTCTAATTTCACACTGTCATTTTAAGTTGGAAGAAGCAGACATCAAGCACAGCAAGGCTAATGTGTTGTTTCTTCTCTAATGACTGACTGCTTGGCTCACATCTGAGCCCCTTTTGAAGTTGTGCCTTCCTTGAGTTGATAAGTGTGACTAACAACCAACAGTGGGTTGCCACTGAAGAACAGCAATATTGTTAAAAGTAATAGAGGTGTTATCTCACTAATGCACTTCATACTTTACAACCATTTGGGGAAGAGAAGGGGGTGGGAAGTGGTTGAGAACAACAACTGATGCCTGTTAGCTGCTTTTTCACAGGCACTATTCAGGAGGACACTTGTTTTATGAAGCTGCAGCTTGTCTTGCAGTCATTGTTTATTGAGAAATGAATTGCACAACAGCGGTGCCTTGCCTAATGAAAATAAATCATAAATGATGACTTGGAATCCAAACTGAATTATATGGAGCTACATCAGTCCTAAGCTTTTGTGAGGTTGTAGTTCTTGAACCCAGATTCTCTATCTTTAAAGGAGTTAATGAGTTGCTGGTCCCCGTACAACACAGAAATGTGATGCAAATCAAAAATGACTGAGTAGGAAATGGGCCTTGGAGGATCAGAGCAGATGCAAACTTGGAAATTTATTATAACTGTAGTGTGGAATATTGTGAAAGACATTATGTAAATCGTCATCTGGAGAAAATTCGTTGTCGAAATTTTGTTGTTCCCTTCAGTCCAGTCTTCTCTCTGCTCACAGTCTCAAAACAACAACAAACTGCTTACTCTAAAAAATGCTGCTGCAGAGATGCTGAGCTTCTTATTACCAGCTGATACTCTGCAGCTCAAATATAAACTACATAATTTAAGAAACATGCACCATACAGATATACCCTGTATGCATTTGTCATTTATTCAACAGTCTGATAGACGTAAATGATTCCACAGTAGCATTGTTAGGCTGATCTCTAATAGTCAGGTTAAAAAGACTAATACTTAACAACTTTCAACACAAAGTACAGTGTTGTGAAAGCTCCCACATTTTAATTATTCTTATTTTGTCTTTTCTAGATCCCACTGGGAAGGATAAAAATGAAACAACACAAATAAAAAGGTGTATTATTTCAGTGACATCAAACCATAATGTTTCATTCTTTACATGGTTTTATTGTTGGTTACTGATAACTCCACAGCAAATTTGTACAATACAAAATAACATGCTCTGTGTTACGAAGCAGGCTTTTATTCTTAGCAAACGACAGGTGTAAATCCAGCCTCTAGCCAGGCTTGGCACTTCAAACATATTTAAATTACTACTTACTGACTTACGAAATCACTAGTTATTTAAATAAATATTCTTTATCCAGGGCTACAGATTTTGCACTCTAGGCCCCGTGGTTAACTGCTTGTCTAAGACCTCCTGGTTGTCGTTTTGGGTGGGGATGTGTGGGGCGGATGAGGCTGGAGGACCGCATCCCTTGGCTGAGTATGTTGACTATGATTAATGATGGAGAAGGAGGTTAAAACAGTGATTACACACCAGCTGGCATGGCTCCACTTTTAACATCAGCCCTTCTTCACCTGTGTCTGGAGGGAAATCTGAGGTTCATTTCTATAGACGACAGGATACGAAGCGAGAGGATTGAGAAAGATAGAAAATTGCATGAAAAGAACATACACAATGCTCATGATCTTAATAATTTGTGTGAAGAGTTAAAAATAAATCTCTATTCTTTGTTTGCGAGTTAAAGTATAGATGGAGAGGAGGGCATGTTCTCTTCTGACAGAGCTGTTTCTTAATGAGTCGTGTTCAGCTAAACTTGATCAATGTAATTGATAATTCCCACATTAGAGCCAGTGCCAGGCTGCTGTTCCTATGGCAACCATATTTCTAGACAGGCATTTCATGTCTGAGCTTATTCATATCTTCTTAATCATTGACCATTTACAGATCATGTGCACACCTCCTTGCTTATCAGAGAGTATCAGGAAAATGATCAGAGAAGAGTGACTATTTTGGTAGGACCTGTTGCAGCTTATCACAGCTGAGAGATTTTTATTTTTTTGTTCGGCATTGTGGTGAAAATTGATTTCTCTGCTGGTTAGTGAACCATATCCACCGAGTCATTTATGGTCATTTGGGTTTTGTCATAACAGCCCCCTCTCAAGAAATCTAATCAATTTATTTTTTCCTTCAAATATGCAATTGAATAAAAATACCTGTTTGTAAGTGGTAGGTTATTTGATGGTTTTTAAAAGAAATGGACTAATGTTTGTAATTTAGTTTGAGGCTTGTCCTTGCATTTTTCTGCTACTTCTTTTAGCCTCAAATAATAAATTTGATATTTTCTTATTCCAAACATTGGATGGTAGAACCTTTCCCTTTCACTCCCTTTTCAACCTCTTTCACTCTGATCTTTTCTGTAGTGGGTTCAGTGCTACCAGCGATTGCACACATCAGAACAGAATTCAATATTGTGTTGACATTATGGCTTTCAATAATAAATAAAAAAGGAACTTTTAATGGTCACTACATTGATACCAATTAACCTGAGGGTAACTGACATATCGATAGGTTAAATGCTTGTATCCTGAGTGTGGATGCATGTCACATGTAAATAAAAGGATTTTTCTGTGTTAATATAGATAGTTTTCTAAACCAGTATTTTCTTTCTCCATTGGAGGAAAAAAAACCCTCTTTTCACCTTTTTATAGTATCATACGCAAAAAAAAAAATACAGAAATGAGTGTAAAATACTCAAACACTGGCATTTGTATAGTTTGGAAGGAGTGAATTCTGCGGTCCAGTTTACTGTAGGTGCGGCTGATGCACAGTCTTTTGCGGTACATTGAAGTGATGCCAAATTACGTTATAAACTTGCGAATTGGTAGAGTCAACCAGACATCAAGACACTGAGATTCTTCTTTACGCTGCTGCTGTCGTTGTCATTGTTTCAGGTGCATGATCCATTACACATTGGAGTTTGAATGCATAGTCAGTTAAACTCTCTTGTACACACAAACTGGAACATTTTGAAAACGAGAACTTTGAAGGGTGAAAATAAACAAAGCAAATTTGTTTTTGTAGAGGAAAATGTAGTTCAGTGTTCAAGTTATGGTGGATGAGGTGTTTTCTCGACTCCGACAGTTTCTGCAGTGTGTTTATTACTCATATTTATACAGTGATGACAATGAAAATAGGTTTTATCAGTAAATAATACCCTGAAAAAGAGCAGTACATATAACACACACACGTCATGTCTTTGTTTGTTGTCAACATCTATTCTATGTTTCAAATGTCATCAGTCATCATGGGGCCTATCCCAGCCACCTATGGGTAAAGGTGGGGTACACCCTGCATGCGTCGCCAGTTCAACTACAGGTGCTTTAGACCAATTAACCTATTAGTATGTCTTTGGATGGTGCGAGGAAGCGGAGTTCAAGGAGAGAACCCACACAGACACCAGGAGAACATGCAAACTCTAAACAGAAGGATGCTGGAACTGAGCTCAGGACCTTCTTGCTTGAGGCGACAGTTCTAACCAAAATGTATTTTCTTTTCCTTCCGACATACTTTATGTATTTGTAATAAACCAGCAGATATTTAAAATAGTTCAAAGTTGTGTGTTTAAGTGACATTTTAAGAGGTATGCCTGTTGTGAACTAATAAATAAAATGTGTGCAGTCAAAAGAAGGAGGGAATTAAAAATTAAAAAAAGCTGCGGTGACAGATGACAGAGCAGTGCATGACTCAAAGAATAAATTCACATCATGTTCTTTCATTGACTACTCCTTTTTTCGCTGTCAGTGATTTACACAAGCGAGACATGTATGAGCTGAGGAGGAGCAGGAGCCGAGAGCAGCAGCATAACAGGAGTTTGACAGACACTCCCTCCCTCCTCCCCTGCACCCATCCCGCCCCCCCTCTGGCCATTCTCTGAGGAGTTGTCCCCTGCCCAATGGCATGTGGATGTGTATAATGGAGATGGATGGTGGCTGGCTCTGCCACACCGTGGAACAGACGGACTCCTCCCTAAACGCCTGTCTGCCAGCCTCCATCAGTCTCCCTCCGACAGCCCCCCGGAATAGAGCCCAGACTCAATATTGGCCTGCTCAGGTGTGATTGTCTATGCACGCTCTTTTAAAAGACTGATTTACTGAACTTCAAACATGGTGTTAATTGTGTATAGCATAGTAGAGACATACAGTATCCGAATGTGACTATTTGTTGTGTTGAGAGTGTGCTGGACTCACGTCTTTATGTTTATTTCTCCTGCAAAATCAGTATTCACAACAACAGAACTGCCACAGATACCCAAGGGTGAAACCCACAGAAAACTCCCAGTGCGTGTATTTTGCAAAGTGATATCCCACATTCCATTGGGGTCTTGTATGGCTATTGTTGATCCTACACATTGTTGTTCTTGCTTTTCCTACTACATTGTCTATATCTCTGTTGGGACCTGAAGGGTATGTAGCCGTGTGCATACAGTGTGACAACATGTATGTGAGTGTTACAGGCTTGCTTACAATGACTGCATTATCTCTTGGTTGCTTATGCAGTGGTGCCTTTATGCTCTCTCTCTCTCTGGTAGGTTTCACACCAGATGCTGTGAAGTTCACTCACTGTGTGGCCCAAGCCCTGACACTCAGTCTTGTTTAATTAAGCTGCTGGATCAATAAACTCTTTGATTTCTCCCTTTTTTCCTGCCTGGAATGCCATCTGCTCACCGTCACTCAAGCAAGACCAGTACAACCTTCCTTGGATCCTCTGAAATACCCATTAAATATCCATTAAGACAGCATAGGACTTAGGTTTTTCAAAATAGTGGTTCAGTATTCTGTAGTGTGCTTTTCTTTCTGGTGTTTGATGGTTTTAACATAAATGGCTAAAAACACTGTCAATCACCAGTAATCAAAACTGAACAGAATATTTATTGTTATAAGACCAAAAAGAGTGGAAAGTGGGAAAGCCTGACGCTACACACCTGTCTAAATACATTTAATATTGCAAATAGGGAGACACACAGTCTTACAGTCTAATATTTGATGTGACTACACAGAGAAATTGACAGATGCAGGTGTGTTGGTGTAAAAAAAAGACTATTTGAAAGACAAGTTTGTATCCTGCCCCCACATACCTGGCCAGTTGGTGTGCGCTTGCTTGTCAAAGCAGACTTCATTTTATGTAGCCTGACAGGAGGATGTGAGCTTAAAAAGTGGGTTAAAAAACATAAAACTGGAAATGATCCAAGCAAAATAATATGAAATCTATGAGACAGAAAGCAACACAAACCAAAGGCTTGGGTGTTTTTGAGGGGAGTTTGACAGTGCACGGTTTCACCAATTAACTTTCAAACTTCTTAGTCTAAACTCATCTAATATTCAATCTAGTCAGTTTATCTGAATCTCTGCAATGCTACAGGCAGTAATTTGACATAAAAAAGCAGAGATTCCAATTTCTACCAGCAGCAGCAGCGGCAATAGCAATCGACCAGAAGGCAGCAATAACCAAGGCAGCAATTGGACTATGGGCTTTCAACATATTACCAGTCATATTTATTTATTTATTTTAGTTTTTATAAGGAAGAAGAGTACATCTGATATAACAAGATAGTTTCTTGTCATGATCCATTTTTTTCACTTTATAACAAAGACGGGAGAAAGACAAAAAAATAAGTAAAAAAGTATGCTGAAAATACAATAAGAGAATTAATTATCCAGTATAGGTCAGACTAACAAGTAGACAAAATTATATAACAGAAATCAGAGGTTTTAAGTGTAAGATGTAAATGAGAGAGAAAAAAAACACTAAATGGTAAATGATGAAACCCTAAGTAACTAGTAACAAAATCTGTATTTATAACATTCATACATTACACTTGTGCACTTAACTAAAAGAATAGAATATCATAAAAAAAGAAAAAAACAACACAAGGCCAAGGAAGGAACAGTTGATTAGCTAACCCGAGAGGATTCATTAGGTGGATTAATCTGTTAGTTTATGTGAAGTGCGATCTTAATGAAGATACATTTTCAGTCCAACGTTCCCTCTGGTTTTCGAACTCTTCTCGTCCTTGTCTTCAAATAAATGCTAGTTTCTCCGTAACAAATATATTCTGAGTCACATGCCTCTGGTCCTCAAACAACAGACTTTCAAATGTCATCCATTTCTTTGCCAGTGCTTTCTTGTTTGCTGTTGTGAGTATTTTGAACACTTATTCATTTGTAAAGCCTTTAACCGTATCAGGACTCAAAGCATAAAGGGCTTGTTTATTTAGTCATTTAGTCATTTTAATGGAAATTATACAGATTTCCTATTTCTTGTATACAAATTGTTCTTTTAACTTTACTTTTTAAACACATTATTGACCCCAATTGGAATAGAAACCAATATGCTTTACTCATTCGTGGCTCAACTGGTATTTTTTTTGTTGAATTTAATATTGCTCTCAGGCATTATTAACAAGCTGCTTACGGAATAAGATGTACTATAAGTGGGTGGAATGACTAGAATTCCATGAACTTAATGCTTCACACTAACTCAAGAGTGCTAAAAACATGTTTGCTCTGTGTTACTGAAATGAAATAGAAGGAAGCTTTGCGTATCGGGGGGACGCAGGTAGCAAGCAATGTGCAACATATGCTGAAACACCTACAGGAGCCCATCTTTGTGTTGAAATACTCACTGAAATGTGTTATATCCTTGAGGTTTTGTTCTCATGTAGGTGTTTAAGGACCTTTCTTTCTCCACGGCTTTCTCGGTGTCATGCAGTGTTTGTAATAGTTCCATCTCTAATGTTTATGCCATCACCTCCTTGTTCTTTGTTGGATATTAATTTTAATTTGTGTTTGTCTAAGCCCTGATCTTGTTGGTAATGGCTTTTTGATAACATTGCCGACGATGGACTGATTGAAAGAAACAAAACAAACCAAGTTAAATAAGGCATAGAACAGGCCTTTAATTCAACTCTTACTTGAAGAAGTGGGATGGAGGAAAAATTACAACTACTCTCAGCAGCTGTGAGAGCTGATGACAAGTCTGACTTGAATTTTGATTTGAAAGTCAGGGCATCCCACATCTTGCATGCATGTTTCAACACTGAGAGTCAGTCAGTCAGACAGTGACTGAAAGATTTCTTGACACACCGTGGACAGTGAATGCAGTATCATGAGGGTTCCAGTTCTCAACCTTTACTGGAAAATGATGGTTCATTGAAGGCATTCTGGGACAGAACGCACGACTCATAGGATTATGTGGCATTTTGTGATTTGTTGTACATGTAATCTGTTCTGTTGTACATCCTGGATGCGTGCTGCGTGTTGGCCACGTTGTTGTTGGAATTGAGAATCAGTTCTCACCTAACTTACCTAGTTAAATAAGGGTTAAATAAATACATAAATAAAAAAACTGAAGCACATGAACATTTAATAGAATATAACATTAAATTTAACATAAACTGATATATACCACAGGGCTAATATATGCATGGTGTGCCATTTGATTGGATGAGCGACTTATCTTCAAAAAAAAAAAAAAAAAAAGGTCTTCAGTCTCCCTGACGTTTGGAAAAGGTTAAAGAAATGAGAGTTGTAACTGAAATAAGGCCTGAACTAGAGAGAAAGTTAGAAGAGAGAAAGAAAGAGGCATCACTGACTTATTAAACTGGTGGTCTTGGCACTGGAGCGAGACACAGGCCAATAAAAATGCTGTCTCTTCTCTGGGATTATCCCACCGTTGATGGAACTGACAGGCCGCCTCTTGCTCTGGGATTCCCATTTGGAAACGAAGACAACTGGTTTCTGTGGCTATATCCAGCCGTCCTGGCTCATCTCTCCGACTTACTCTGCACCCAAATAGGCCCTGCAGGTTCACCGCGTACTAGCAGTCACCCCCTTAAACATAGAACAGCTGAAAAGCAAAAGAAATGTGACAGTAATGCAAACATTAGGGCCAAATCCTGTCAGCAAGTTTAGTCAAGAGAATAGATTAAATTGCTTTGTTTTTGGTTTTGTGTGTTTTTTCTGGTGAGGTGTCGTTTTCCATGAAGCTCAACAACTTTACAAATATTTGGCAGCTTTAGTGACAAGCTCATAGAGACTTTTAGTTTGTATGGTTTTAATTACTTAGTAAAAGCAGTTATAGGAATGAATGTGGCCAATTAGCCATCACAAGTTGACAAACCCAGTATTCTATGTTATTCCTGCCTCTGGGGTTCTTCAGTCAAAACTGTAACAAAGATGACGACTGAAGGAGTGTAGATGTTTTCACCACCACTGGTAATGAGTCAAATCTATTGTGGCCTAGGCAGGAACAATGGTTATGGGGTTATGGACAAGGTGATTTATTTGTTTTAGTTGCATTACATAATGTTTTTTCATGTCATTGTGATGCATTAGCTCTATATAATTTTAAACATTAGGGAAGCAGGTGTGATGCCCTTGACAGGTGACATAATAAAGCAAAACATCACATGGAATAAAAGAACATGTGGGCTTAGTTTGCAGATATTTTATGCAGAAATGGATTAAAAGTTTAATCTACACTAATATACTAGTCTGGAGGTTGTATAAGCAGGGGCATTCTATTCCCTCTTGTTACAAAGAACAACAAGCTCCAAGTTTCAACTCCACATCAAAAATAGCAAATTTTGATAAAAAAAACATACATCTTTTTATGTGCAATTTTCTTTTGTGTAGGCTTAGTCATTTTAATACCAAGAGTCCCCTGACACTATTTTGCAAAAGCACTCTCCGCTGTCACCCAAGATGAGTGTGGTTTGTTTGAAGAAATACAAAGTAGTCAAGCAGCCCAGAGAGGTGTTTCATGCTATTCCACTGTGAAAGTGGACAGTGCCAGACCTGTTTCCAGCAGTGGCACAATACTAATGAGATACAGTAGGTCTGTGAAATGATAGTAAACTATAAACATTGATATATTGGCACCATATGACCTTATGTTGGTGTAACTAACATGCTAAGGAACAGTCCAAAGTTGTACCACACATAAAGAAACAATCATTTTTGTCCAATTCATACATCCAGAGTGATAAGGATATATCTTTTTACCATTGTTATTTTGCTGAAGGCATGTTCCTTACTCATTTTGCTTGCTGTGAGTTTGTATAGCTGCCCTTCTATTTCATGTTCCTGCACCGAATAAGAGAGGATCATCCTCAGTTACAGAATGAATGCATTTTTCCAGTCTGTGAACGTACTCTGGGGATAACGCAGTAAAGCCTGTTAATGCAAACATTACTCAGCAATTTAGCCTCCCCAATTTAGCTCAGTTGCACAAGCGGAGCACAGCAGCTGCACAAGGCTGTCTGAAGGCTTTAGGAACCACAGTTTTCTAAGTTGTACCTCTCTATTTGAAGATCTGTGGATTGTATTAGAGTTCACAGAGTGATCTCAATGTCAAGGCTCTCATGAAGAATTGGGTTTGCACAGTAATGGTCCTTAACCGATGGTCCTTAACCGGTGTTTTCTGTATCATCTTTTGAGTGCACAGAGTCTGCTTTCAAAACATATTATCTTCTCTGCAGGGCGATTTTTCTTGGTCATAAACACGTAACATACTAACCTGTTTTTCTTAGCTTAACAACCTAGTGTCTCCCTAAACTGAAACACATTTAAACAAACCTGAACAAACAAAACATGAAATCTGGATTTATATTTAAACTTGCTAGTAACTCAGTCACCTATATCCACTGCAATTAGTAAGAAGTTGTTTATACAGATTTAATAAAATGTTAGGCATGTTTATTTATTAGTGTGTTTGACAGTTTAGCAGTTAGAGACTTGTCTGAATTCTGTTCAAGTGTATGAAATGATCTACACTTAAAACAAGTAAAAACAACAGGCTATGCTTTAATAACTTGATTCTAAAATGAATACCTAAATGATCATTATCACTACCCCATGACCCTCACATGAACGACGAAGGGCTTCAGATAGTGGATGGATGGATGGATGGATGGATGGATGGATGGATGGATGGATGGATAATCATCAGCAACAAAACTTTGATTTACCTTTAAGTAAAAATTAAACTCATAATATGTATTTTGCTTAGCTCAATTTCTCTGAATCTTTAAGGCTTTATTATTACACCTCCACACAGAAATCAATCATTGTACTGCTGCAGCACTAATTAAATTATACTAAATAATTCTATTTTTCTTGAGTCATAGGTTATTGTAAAATACATCTATACTTAACTGATCTGTCACAGTGTTCACAACAGTTAATCTAAGCTCATGGCAGCTAAGCTCCATTTTATTTTCACTTCTTCTCTGTACAGTGTTTATACTAGTTTGGATTTATTCATAATGGAAAATATAAATATATACTGGTTTGGCAAGTAATGAAATTAAATGATGAAATCACACAAACAAAGATGAGTTTAATTTACAACATAACATTTGCAAAAATTGTGCAAAAGATAAAGTTATGTTTGACAGAAGAGGATTGTAGTTGAGGTCTAATGTTTACGTACAGTTCTGATAAATGCCTTCAAACTCCCAGCATTTCATTGAAATTACACAAAGTTGGTCGTATGCAGACTTCTGACTTTCTCAGAATGATATGATAAATAAATTAAGCTAAAATAATAATAAAAAAAATCTTTACAATTATTCTCAAACTTCACTTAATCACATTGAAATTAATCGGAGAAAAAAACCCCACATGCATTTATCCAAGGTGTATAAACTTTGAACATTAGTTGGGGCAGGGGGAAAAAAAAGCACAAGATGTTGCAGTAATGATTAAATTTCATTGAAACCTGTTGGGAATAAAGTAAGCATATCAAGTCCCGATCTGATAACCAGGTGCACTTTAGTTTAAAATTAGCTGATGTTAAGCTTTGGAAAAGACAATAACTCAAGATTACACTGATGTCCTTGGATGGAGCCGCACCGTCTGTAACTTGTGACTGCAGTGCATTGTCCTCATTTATTAATGTGTTGAACTGTAGCGTATAAGTCTGTGGAAATGCACAACAGATGATTCATGGAAAGAGTGTTTCAACACCACTAACACTGTAGTGAAAACGTCAAGCATGAGGGAGAGAGACAGAGAGACTAGGCATGACAAACAGGACTTATAAGCAAGTAGGGGAGATTACACTGGTTGCTAAACTCTCCACGGGGAAAATGTTAAGCAGATCCAATGGATGAAGTAATTCAATTTGAGCCCCTGAATAATAGCATCATTTGCTATGGAATTAGCATCCGCCACTATCAATCAACACGGCGAAAGACTAACACAAGCTGCGCCCACCAAGGACACAGCCTTTCTGTGAAATTCAAGTCATTTATCAGCTTAACCTGACTGTATCACCAGTCGCACCAGGAGCTCTGTGCAACTATTTATGCTGATTTTAATAATGAAAGCATTTCTAGGACACGCAGCTGTGTAATTTGTAGAATTTCCTCTTTAGTGTATGTATTTACTGTAAAAAAAACAAAAAACAAAAAAAAAAAACCAACCAAAACACTGTCTCAATATGCACTCAGTGAAAATTAAAAGAAGTCAGTTTAACAATAACACACTGGACCTATGTTATGTTTGCTATATGACCTTGTATTGTATTAATGTCAACAATAAACAAAAACAATCCACTCAACCTGATGTTAAGTGTTCAATAGAACAGACCAGGAAAGTAAAATTGGGTGCATCGCCGGTGATATTTTAATTATTCTTGCACCAAAATGTCTCATAAATCAATGTTAGCCCACTGTTACAGCCAGTAATATTGGCATGTTTTACAACAAAACTGCTCCATTTTCCTCATAAACGTGGAATTGTTAACATAGAGTGTATATATATTGGACCAAGCCTGTGTCTCTGATGTAGGAACACCATTGAGGAAACCATGTTTACAGTTTTATGTAATTTAGCAGTTGTTCTTCAGCATCCTCATCACTGTATACTAGCTTCCAGATGTTGGTCTTTAGTTTCGGGAGTACTTCATGATCTGTATCACATGTATGATCACTATCATGTGCTCAGTGATTTTAGAGGGTAGGGATTTATGTTGTGGAGTCGCACTCTTGATGTGATTTCTGCTAAATTGAAAATTCCTCTCCCGGCTCTACAAATTGGTACCCTTTCAGTGTTGAAAATTGAACAAATTAGATGGTGCTGGCTGCATTCAAAAGGCAGAAGACATGTTCCTTTGTACAGAATTTATTTCATTGCGCAGAATGCAGAGTTGACAGACGTTTTAGCACAAGGCCATTATTAATGTCACTTTCTCAGAGAACATACTGCTGAGCAATCAAAGGCCCTGTTTTCTGCTCCCACATTTAAAATACATAAATACAATTTGAAGGCATAAAGGAACCTGCTTTATAATATCTAATTGCAGACCATAGTATGTAATTTTTGTTCAATTATGCCACTTATATATGTAAGTACTAATATTCAGAAAAAGTGATTTTAAAAACGCCTTCAGGTTATTATTAGTTCTTTATTTGTGAGAATCTGGAAGCAGAAGTGTTTCTGGTATTTGTTAGATTTGTAACATCTCACAGCACTATGTAGGTTGCACAACCTTCAGAATTAATAAATCCAGATGAAAGTAAAAATGAATAATACAAAAAACTGTGTGTGCTCTAGTTTTGCAGTAGCTTTCTATGGCTGTCTGCCTCACTATTGTTTGTTGTAGTGTTGAGTGTCACAGCCTGCTTTCTTCAGGCTTAACTACTTTTTCTGTCATATTTATCAGTATTTTTGTAGCGAAAAACCTAAAACACCTTTCAGGTAAATGCCCTTCGCTTTAAAAGTATGTTTGCCTGTATTTGCATTCTTTCTCAACAAGTGAAAAACCAAAAGAAATTCTCAAGTTTTTGTTTGAAAAAGTATCATTCTTACTAGCTTTGTACTGTATGTTGTGAGGGCATCCACTGAGAAGAGACTGTGTTGTCTTATTCTCTAAAGAAAAGACAGTGTTGTGTTGAAGCTTGCTGTGAGATGACCCGGTCATCCTTATCACTGACCGAGCCTGGCAAAACGTCAAAACATACCCCCAATCCGCTTAGGCCGAGGAGGAGGATCAGCACTTGTAAAATGACTGGCAGTGCCCTAAGCGAGGTTTTTCAGGACTCAGCAAAAGGCAGATTATCAAAAACAACTGATGTTCAAAGGAGTCAATCATTAAGAATGTAGGTTTGAGGATTTTTGGATTCAGTAACTTTTAATCATCCCCGGGCTTATCATGCCAGTCTAGCAGCAGAAAGACTTTCACTATTTTCTGCCACATGTCAACATTTGGAGCTTATGTGAAGGTGGCTGGATGCTGTGCAGCCCAGTGGGGAGTCCACAGGCTTTTCTGGAAAATCTGTCTAAAGGTGACCCCTACTTGACTGGTAGTTGATGTCTTCGTAGAAAATTGCTTGCGAAGGACCTCATGGCTAGGTAGAACTTTGCCAAACGTGATGGGTGTGCTTCAGTTTTTAGGGTGATATTAGAATACTTTGGTTGGAATCAGAGTTTCTGTCTTTTTGGCTCAGAATTGTGTTGCACAGTCCATTCAGTAAACGTCCTGGCTGACATTTTATTAGCCTTTGTCATGCCAAGAATGGGATGGTCCACCAACAAAGACATAGCTACAATAAAGCAAAAAGCGCAACCTCTCAGTGAAACAGTTGCCAAGTTACTCTTTATAGGGATCTGACAAAAATGCTTGTAGATCCAGAAAGCTGCTCCTGTTCATTGAACAAGTGTGCTCCTACTTAGGGTTCTGCATTCTCTGAAACAGAGGTGAGAGCTCTGGACCAACTTTGGATCATAGTCTGATTTCTCTGATTTTCATTTTAACTCATAAAGACCCAGTAGTACTTTTGTGGCAGTTCCCATGTGAATTTCTCTCAATATTTAACCTTTCTTAAGTGATTTATCACCATTTATTGTAATAATATCCTCTTTATTTTGAATTTTTTTTTAGTGTCAGTCTTGTATTTTCCTATATTTAATTCACAGATCAGGGGCCTGTTCCAGAAAGCGGGTTCAACATACTCTGAGTCTCTTTCTGAACTCTGAGTTGACTTACTCTGA
>JAPQRQ010000013.1:2628338-2646320 GCA_037367365.1 Apogon talboti | reverse complement strand
AATGGGTCATATCTGATGACCATGAAAAGATGACAAACTGCATTATGTTCCAATTATTTACATGTATTGATAGGATTAGTGGATCCACGGGTATTAAACATTTTAGATCAGTAGATGGTTTCGGTCACCGGTGGCTGTTTGGGTCTTTATGGGTTAAGAATTATGGTACATTCTCAATTCAGTGAGCAGACCCTATGTTTGTGTGTTTGATTGGATATAAAAAGATTGTGTGAGTTGGATTCATGTTTAACTTACAGTATGAACAGGGTGACGAAAGAAACGTTCTTTTTCATCATTCACACAAAAGTCACAGTCAGAGCTGAAGTAATGAGGACGGAGCATGTGTATATGCAACTGTTGATCTGTCAGACCAACATGTGGTGCACAGCAAGACACATCACAGTCAAAGAGCTTTATTTCAACATTTATTGTCACTGAGGCAACAAACTCCTACATCATTCACAGAGCAGAGTGAAGTGAATCAAATGATGCTTGACAACATGATTCACTGTTGGTTCTCAACAAAGCTGAGCAAAGTCAACAGAAATTCTCTTTCAAAATGCTACAGCTTACTCCGCCAGTGTCTGCACCTTGGCATGTACAGGGTCTGCCTTTAAAATACAACGGAACAGGGAAGATGGGTCAGTAAAAGTATAACACTTCTCCATTGTCATTTTATTTTTGTCGGTGGGGGTTAAGGGGTGAATAATTAAAACTCGGAAAACATTTCTGGGGGCTTTATTCAGTCGACCTCAGTGCGGAGCGTAAATAACTCTATAAAAAAGAACATTGCCTCGACTGTGACTAGAGCCCATGAACGCTTGTGTTGTCCATTGTTCCCTGCAGAGGAAATAAATTGGACTGTTTTGCGAGGAGCAGGTGAGGGGTTATTATTTCTTTTATTGAAAGTTGTGTGTCAAGAAAGACAATGTTTAGAATGTTTTGACATTTCATTGAAACCTTTTTTCTCAAACATTTAAACATTTCTGATGCTTTGAGCGCTTGGACTCAACTTCTTGCTGTGGGAGTTGCTGTGCAGAGATGATAGCACTCAAGTTAATTGCATGAATATAAAAACTTGTGTTATTTCATTAATATATTAATTCTGTTTCAGTGGCCCAGGTCTCTGAATTATTGAAACTGTGTTAGTTGGTGTGAATTAAAACTGTAGTGCTCAAAGAACTGAGACTTAAAAAAGTGAAACTTCATTGGTTCCTTATTATCAAAATAAATTAATGTTTCGTTGATACTCTTTGATTCAAGAACACTATAATGTTCAAAGAAAGTGTCTCTGACATGCATTAACATTTAGCCTTTTTGTTTGTAACCTAAAGGAGGTAATTACATTTTTGCATAGGATTTACTCAAACTGAATTATTTTCACGCTTCCAAAATTAAAGCTTTTAGAAAATTGGGAAGTTTAACAAACTCAGAGGGAATGTAGAAAGCTGTGAGTAACACTTTGTTTGTGATGGATTTACATTGTGCCTCCATAATCCTGATATGAAGTGACTTACTGAGCAGAAGCTGCTAGAAGTGTTGTTTATGCATGAATATGTAATGGATGTGCCCTGTTCATCCTGTTGGGGGACATCCTGAAGTGGTGTACCTAGGAGGCTCCTGTCCTTTAGTAGTTTAGCAATGATGTTATGAACGTGTATGTCAAAAGGCATTATAATCTATGAAACAGATTTGGTAATAAGTAATTTGATTTTGATCATGCTACAAATTTGGTTAAAGCAGCGGCAGCTGTTCCTGTTTTAATTTGCCTCACTAGAGTTCAGCTTTTGTTTTCTCCTGTGGGAATAGCGTCTTAAAACTGGGGAATTAACAGATGAGGGGCACTCCTCAAAAATCAAACAATGCTGACATGGTATTGCCTCCAAAGAAACCCCAATTCTCTGCAAGATACTTGGATGGTACTTCTTGTAAAATGAGGTTTGTAATTACCAGTGTCACTGTGACCTGGGGCGCAAATGACACGCTAATTATAAATAATTGGATCTATGCAGATTGAATAACTTGGCGCAAAAAGTGCTGTTATTTCCACTGTTAGTGTGAGAGTCACTAGTCCATTTTATTATGGCACTGGTTAACTGTAGGAAAATGCCAGATATTTTAGAAACTGTGTCTGCAAATACCTATATACCAATACCTGTTGTTACCCAGGATAAGCATGTGCAGAGTCACATAACAAAGTATCATCCTTGATTACACACTTCTACACACTGAGAGTTCATTTTTCAAATATGAAAGAAAAAAACCCTTTTTATTCCAAATTCTGGCAATAGTTATAAGATATATCCTTAGTAACACAACCCAGTAGGTAAGATAAGAAAACAGAAGACTAATATTTGGAGGTGCTACTGAAAATATATTGAGCACATCCATATTTGAATGAAAAAAAATGTTCTTATGTGTATATTGCAGTACCTATGGGAGGGAAAGGAGTTCCTTCTATAGCAGAGTTAATGTTATTTTTAAAGTGTTAGCCTAGATTTGCAAACATGAGCACCAGAGCCAAGAGAATATCAAAAGGAAAAAACTGGAGCTGCTCTTCAGTGCTGTCAGTGGAAGGCAGACCAACTTTACAGTGAGTTTTCCTCCACAGGTTCAACATGGATGAAGGCACATTTTCTCGTCAAAGCAAAAATAATAGGAGGCACTGTTTTTAAAGATGGCTCATTTGGAAGAAGTGTAAACGAGTGGAAAAAATGGTTTGAGCTTCTCATTTTTTAATCAAACAAGGTCATTAGATAACAGATTAATTTAGTGCTCTTAAAGCTACATTTAAAAAAAAACCCTCTCAATCTTTTGCCCTCTCAGATTACCAAGTGGTGACATTGAAAGTGACACTTGACCCTGCCCTTCATGTATTTGTAGAAGGAATGTGCACTTTAATTGCCCTGTGTATTATAGAAATTGCTCATCAATAATTTCCCCAGACTCACTCTTTCTCAGACCTCACTCTGGTATCCCCCTTTATTAATGGTGCTGCTCTGCCTAGCAATTCTGCTGTCCTTTTTTGGTGACATTTATAAAAGTTTCATTGCAGCAATATAAAACATTACATGTCACGCTCTCATGAATCATTTGTGTCATGGATCATTGCTTCAGAGCTAGACCAGTGTGCTAACGGCAGGCGTTAATAGGAAGCAACTTCCCATCTTGAGCGTGTCGGTGTTACCATTTGTGACATACACCATGTAGTAAAGCTGATAAAATGTACAATATGTCATTTTAAATGAGTTTTTAAATTAATGTTTATGATTTGTTTGTCTGTGTGGGCGTCTGTATGCGTGGGAATGGTAAGGCCAACACCAGAAGAAAAAGCCCATTTGAGAGAAGTTTTGGATAGATTCAATCCATTTTACTGTGAAGAGGAAGATTAAGCATGAGTAATAGTAAAGGTTAAAGTTCAGAAAATGAGTGAATGCCTTCTGCATCAGAACAATGGAAGGATATGTATGTGTGTAATCATGTCTTGTAAAGCTGAAGTGCATTGCCACTGAAACTCTTTTAACCTTGAGGTGCTAAATGTTTCCATTTATTTTGTTGGTGCACTTCACATCTATCAAAGTGCTGATTAAAGTCATGAATTAGTGTTGAGCTGATGCATTTCTTTGCGTAGACGTCTGCTTGTCTGTCTGTCATATTGCACGTAAATTACAGCCAATTAACTCAATGTAACATTAGACGCGAAAGAAACTCATATTTTGTTTCCCTCTTGATCTTCACCTGCAGATAAAAGCTTCATGGAGTCTCTTTTGCTAAGTATACTTGTTTCTGCAGCGCTCAGACGAGACACATTAGTGGGAATATGGCTCTGTAAATGGCAGCCAACCATGTATGAGAGAATCCCCATCAGCTGCGTAAGAGAGAGGGAAAAAAAACTCCCTCATTGCTGAACTTTATCCTCTCCAATTCTGTCTGATCTGTATCAACTGCTCCGTGGAGAGAAGGCGTGCGAGGAAAACGTTTAAGGGGAAACTACGAGATTCGATTTAGATTGTCGGCCTCCAAACTGCATTCCAAATGCCTTTATTACATGAATGGAACAGAGCAGACTTTACACACAATTACTTTTCCATTTGGGTGTTTGATGACCTAAAATGCATTGATGCAGGATTAACTTCAGCCACAGGGAAGTGTATTATTACTAGAAAAGCATCTCATTCTCATTTATTTCTCTCAGTCCCAGGTGGTAAAAGTATGGCTTCTGCTATACATTATGTTCAAGGTTTTTCGCAGCACTGCAGTTGCCCTAGTATGTATCTATTCTTCAGAGGCATTGGTGTGGAAGCTAGAGGTGGAAAAAGAAATGTCTGAGAATACTAAAAACAAGGAAAATAATAAGAGTTGAACGAATGCGACTGATGCAAATTTAGGTTGTGGATTTAAAAGGGTGCCACAGGTTAGCGTCATTAAAATCCATACTTTTAGAGGATCTTTTTATTTTTCTTTATCTGGCATGGTGTCAGTTTTACCTCATCATAAATCTATTAAAGGCAGGAGGCTGTTATATGGAAAAAATAAACCTTCCAGCATGTTTTTTTTTTTTATCAACTCAATGTATGCATACTGGATTTAACTTTAGTGTTCAATTATTAAGTAATGCTACAGGAAAATAATTTGAAAATGTTACTTAGGGGCATGTACAAGAATATTGTGGAGTGTGCTGATAATAGATTGATAATCTAAATATTTTGCCTCTATACAAATGAATGGCATCATGAAGTTGCTGCCGTTGTATATCTGTGTGTGTCACACTGTGAGACAGCAAATGATGTTAGTGACACATCTGTGAATAATACAAATAACTTGTCAAAGACTTGCAGTATAATGTAACATATTTTTTTACATACCTACTTTGATACAAACATTTAACAACTGTCAGTATGGCAGATGCCTTCTAAGATTTCCTGTCAGACAATCTACCGTTTTAATTTTGGATCTTGCTTGTATAATAAATGCATAAATGGGCTACATTTCAATCACTTAATGCTTTATTAACCTAACCCAAGCTACCTGTTATTAGGTGTATTTTGTGCATTGTTCCCGTTTTAGCTGTTTTTAAACATTGGTTCCACATCCCATGTTAGTGGCACACAAATGAGACACAACCATGGATTTGATAGATGCTGGTCTTATAGTAACCAGTGCCATAAGCATCAGGTGTCTACCCAAACAAGGGAAGTAGTGGACTCCAGCCTTATTTGCTCAGGACAATTATAACCTGCGAACCTCTGGTGATTTGGAAATTAACCTGCCAATATGTGTTTCACACAGTGCATTCACACAGGATAAGTAAAATCTGTCTTTAACATGAATTTATTTCAGAAGGAGATACGTTTCCTCTTTTAGTTAATACCCATTCTTTATCCTCTTGAATTTGCACATCAGTCCTTGACCAGGGAATGGGCTGAGTAAATATGTGGCAGAAATGAAAATTGTTGGAAATCTCATCAAATCACAGACATATCAATTAATGCAGGACTAATATTATCACAGGAACTTTGTGTTTGCTGAACAGGGAAAGTAGTTTACCATGGAATGTGGCAGATTTTTATAGGGTTAAGATCACAGACAAGATACCCTGAGGACACCATGTAACACTAGTCCCATGCAGATAGTGGTCCACAATATGGTATACCTTTAGTTCATAGATTGTTTTGGATACTTGTATGAGTTATAGTCCTGTGAAATTCAAAACAGGAAATAATAAATACTGACAGAACTTCAGGCTTATGTATTTTCTTGTACTCATTTGCTATAGTGTACTCAAGCAGGACAATGAGAGCCCACCAGGTGACTGTGGCCTGTGCCTGTCAAAGCATTAATGTCAGGATTTCTGGGCTTTGTCAAACAGTACAGCATTAGTTGTTGTTGGGAGTCAAATACCTGCAGGGGCGGAGAACTGAGGTCAGCGATTACTTAAAAAGGTGTTGGAATCCGTGTTTAAGGTGCTTAAAATTCTTAGTGGCTCTTGAACTTCTTTTGTTTTAAGCATTAATTCATTTTGTTGAAGCAAAAAAAACAAGCTTTACCTGAGTCCTATTTCATTTCAGTGTAAGTAGTCTTAAATGACCTCACACACTTCTAGTCCACACATGTGAATGTATAATAATAATAATAATAATAATAATATCCTCTGGTCTCAAGGAATATTTAAGTGTTGCTCACTGCATGTGTTCATCTCCTGTCAGTGATAAAAAATGTTTCATATGGTCACATTATGTTGAAAAAGAGTTTTTAAAAAAATATATTTTATAAAAACAATTCACCCCAATTTATTTTTTAAGATGAAAATGGCAAAAATATGTATGAGCATTAACAGTTTTAAAGCATATTTTAAATGCCTTCTGTCAGGGCTCGGGATGGGAATCGAGAACCGGTTCAAAAAAAGAACCGGTTCCAGGAAGCTCGATTCCTTGGAATTGTTTGCCTGCCTGCATAACGATTGTACTTACTGATTCAGCCTCCATTGAGCATGCGTGATGACGTCACACGTATGCTGCATTGTTTTGGTTTAGAACGTAGCCAACATGGCAGGGAGGCAGAAACGCCCCAATGTATGGCTATATTTCACGCGAAGAGATGACACCAGGTCCACTTGGAACACTTGCAAAGCTTCCATTTCTTCAAAGGGGGGAAATACCTCCAATATGATCAAACATTTGTCCACAGCATGTAATTCATTTGCAGGAATGTCACGTGTTTGATACACTACTTAGCAACACTTGTGAATCTAGCAGCAGAGCAAACACCAGAGCGTCATCCAGACCTGGTTCTAGGGGGGGGGCAAACGTCCTGCCCCGTCACCCTCCCCGTCACCGCTTCCGTCACCGGCATGTATCCCCTTAACAGTCCTGATTTCCTCCTCATACAGTATATGACTATCTGGAACTGGGCCCAGTGTCATCTGTTCTTATCATTTGTGCATACTGTATATGTTATATTTTGTGCGCAGAGATGAAAATATAAAAAGCAGTTAATGCAAACAAACCCTTTTGTACTCTTTTATTCCCTCACCCAATGAGAATCGATAAGAGAATCAATAGGGAATCGGATCGTGAAGCAAAATCAATAACGGAATTGGAATCGTTAAATTCTCATCCATTCCCATCCGTAGTCAGGGCTGTTAAATCATTCAAGTTTTCATCACATCTTCAGTGTCTGACTGCAGGTGTTGGACAAGACGTGTATCTGCCAATAAGAAGATCATAACTCACAAGTCCCATTAAAAATAGATGCAATTTTGACAGGCCTTGGGGGAAAGTCCAGGAGGAAATAGACTTTTGCTCAGGCTATCTGGTAGGAACTGTCGGCTTCCTATGAACACCAGCGTTACCACACAACTCAAGTGATTACATGGTTTTGTTGTGAATCACATTCTCACACCTCAGCCATGGATCTGAAAAAGTCACAGCATGTTCACAAGCTTAGAGCTGCTTCTTCTCAACTCTGCAGGTTTTGGTTTTGCTCACAACTTGGATTGTGGGCTTTCAGTTTTAAGCCACATGAGGCTTTGGATGCATAAAAAGAGGATTTTTTTTTGTTGTTGCTGTGAGATTATTTAGATTAATTTGGGATGGGCATGTGCATAAAGAAATCTGTGTCCAGAACAAAAAGTGAGTTGAAAGCTGCTAATATTACACAAACTATAAGATAAATAATGAATGAACAGGCTGGCAGAAAGTCTATGAGAGACCTAAATCCCAGTCTGTACCAGATTTATTACATGCTAATTTTCAGGTTAGATTTTCCTCTTGTAGTTTTTCTGTTTTGGCTGTAGTCATCAGATGTGTGTTTTGGCTCTAACTTGTAGAAATGGCAAAGGAATGTGTTGGCTGCGAGTACTTTGGCCAACTCTTAGGCACCAGCTGGCTGCTTACAAGACTTGGCCTGTGGACTGATAAGCAGAATCGACTTCACGGATCACAGAGAGATGTCAGAGTTTGGAACGTGGAACGCAGATATTTGTTTGTGGCCCTAGAAATTGGACCAGTAACATCGAGAACCTCTTATCTGCAGTGATTAACCTCAGCAAATTTCTCAACAAATATGACTATTAAATCAGCACTAGGTTTTGCAATAAAGGGGAAGGCCATACCGATTTGTATGTATTGTTAAGCAGATGTTGTATTTGGCAAGTAAGAAGCTGGATACTTCCATTTTAGTCAATTCTGAAATTCTTCCTCTTTTTTTGCTAACAGTCTGTGATTTTAACCAAAACAAAACAATGTTCATGTAATGGGAGATTAATCTTACATGAGCTTCATTTTACTGGTCATTTGTGCTGCTTTTCCTCCAATTTTTATAATATTTGCATTACTCTTAGTGGCTTTATCATGAACTGTTGTCCCTGCCCGTTAAGTGTGTCATTGTTATTTTTCTTTCTGGTTGTCCTCATTATGTTTCTTTCAACCACTCTGTTTCTCGGGGCCATTTATTTCATTCTGTTCCTTTAGAGAGGCAGTGATATTGTTTAGTTTTCCGTTTCCTGAATATAAATGACAGATTCGTAGAAAAAGTGCCTTTAATAAATGTCTTTCAGATTATATCATCTATAGGGTTGGACTGCAAATTCTCTTCAGCACAGCCCAACCTGTCAAAATAAAAGAAATTGGTCAAAAGTAAAATGGCAGCTGTTTGACATTTAAGCTGAAGTAAAGTCCATTATGACTTTCAGGGTAAACGTGTATAAAAAGGCGATTTCATAACAGTGTTGGATATTAGACTTTTCTTCATTGAGGCTACAACAGCCATGTGCTTTTCCTCTCATATCTGTTTCTGCTGTCAGTGTGTGTATCGTAGAGCAGCAGAGGTTAATCAGTTGGTTTGTGTTACATGTTTTGTGTTCCAAAGACTCCCTGAAATGTCTTTATGTTTTAATAAATAACTCTGTGACATCTGAACTTTTGACTGTAGGAGACTTCTCTTGACAGATTTTTACCTTTTTACAGAGAAAATGTTTAAACAGTTAATTGTGAAAATAGTGGAGATTCACTGACAATGAAAATAATTGTTACTTGCAGCCCCTATATAATGGTTCCTATGTAGTGGTATATAAATATACCTTTCTGTAGAGTTGCTTACATTACACTTTTGTTTCAAATTGTTTTCAATCAATCAATCAATCTTTATTTAGCACTTTTCATACAATAAAATGCAGCACAAAGTGATTTACATATATAAAATTAAAAAAAAAAAGATCGGTACCCCCCCAACACACACACACACACACACACACACACACACACACACACACACGCACCCACACACATACACCCACACTCCCCGCCACCCACTGCTGATACGCACAAGCAACAACTTATGTAAAACACTGTGACTGTGTTATAGTGTAAATACATATTTCTAGAGGCTGTTGTAGTTTTAGTTTTGTTCTAATTGATCTTTGGCAGCATCAAATACATTGCAACACAACAAATAACTTTGTCAAATGTTACTGCTATAAACAACCTAATCTGGTGTGTGTGTGTGTGTGTGTGTGTGTGTGTGTGTGTGTGTGTGTGTGTGGGGGGGGTTTAAAATAATAAATATGGTTATGATAAGATAGTCTGTAACATGTTGGCCCTTACACCTATCAGTATGTGAATGTCTGGGTGAATGGATGATCCAGAGACAGGATTAATATTATGTCATTTTGGTAGAAAATGTATGGAATGCAAATGGTCTCAGAGTGGTTACAAGTATGCGTATTACATAATCTACAACTAATACTGTATAAACAATTTACACATGTGTATGTGAGTTTTTTCAAGCAAATGTTTCTTCCATTTCTCACACACAAACATACAAACAGTTGGAACACACGTAACACAATTGTACAAATCCCCGAATCACACTGTGAGGAAATGTTAAGACTGAGTGGCACATTTGTAACTTTAATGTGTGCGCACAGACAGATAAGCATTTGTTACCTGCAGAGATCTACAGATGCATCCTGTATTTTAGTGCTTCCAGAAAACTGGGACAATCTGGGCTTTCAGTGGATTCAGCTATCATTTGATAGAAGTGAAAGGCAGTTTTCTAAACGCACCGTATTTTGTTATCCTTATAAGCCTAGAAATGTCAATATAAGTTGAAAATAAGACTATGAGGTGGACTTGTGAATAGAATGAGTCCAGGTAAATGGAGGATATGCCTTGGCAGGATACTCTGGTGGTATACTGTATAGGCTAAATGTGTCATTTTAAATCAAACCTATAGGCTTTGTAGTATGAATAAACTTATAATCTCAGTACTTATGACATATCATACATTGTGCCCTGTTCATCTTGCATTCTCTGATACGCCATTCTATGTTTGCCTGGTTTGGCCACTTTCCCAGCAGAAGTTGTTGAACCCTTAGCTCTAACTTGTCTAACCCATGTATTTGCAGCAAAAGCACCGCTTGTCATATGAATTCTGCTATTGGATTCTGGCAAACACAAAACTTATGACCAAAGTACTGTAGCTGGAGGATACACACCGTTAAGATAACTGAAGAACAGGTGGAGGTTAGCTGAGTATCCTCTCCTTACGCACAGCAAAGTATCAGAGCAAACTATCAGCCCCGCGAGTGACAGCACATAGGAGTAAAATCAGCACCAGAGTTAAGTTCTGGAGAACATTTAGAATCCTTCCTTGTGTTTCTTTCAGTTACTTTCGTCTATCAGACAAACTGAAGTGTGTGTTAGCTTTAATGTGCTCAGGGTGGCTTATGTAATTTGGGGTAAGAGCTGTTTCTTCTTTGTGTTCGATTGAATAAAGGTCATTTATTATGCATGCTGCTTTCCTGAATCACATGCAGTATCCCCAAATGTTGGTGATGCGTTGCTAAAATCTCCACCTTTCATCCATTAAAAAGCAGATAGCCGAGACATTACGCTTTCTCCTTGCTTTTTCTTTTATTCCAGGTCTCGCATTGAATCAGAAACACCATATGAACACATTATTTTTTTCATTATATCTGATAACATCTGAAATAGATCCTCCGTGTAAGGAAGTAAAATCCCTTTTTCTCCTTTTGACATTACAAAAAAAAGAGATGTAGCTCAAGTGGCACTTAGATTGTATTAGTTTCCAAAGTACTGCTAACAAATTATTAAATTTAATAATGTTGCCAAGAAAGACCAAAACCTTAATTGATGATTCATCAAAAATACACTGTTAAATTAACTCCTTGCTTGCTTGTTCACAAAGATGCGGTGTGATTTTTCAACCACCACTTCATAGACAGTATTCAGCACTTCAGATCTGCATTTCATCATATAATGTGTCTCATGTGTTTGGCTTGATCAACTCTGTATTCATTCCACATTCTCATTTACATAACTTCATACAGAGTTTTTGCTCAAATTTGGCAGATTGACAATTTTACAAATGGCTCTTGTTTTACGGCAGAGCTCATTACTTTGCATTGATTAGTAGAATTGTTCCCAAACTGCAATGTGCAAATGTGTTTTTCTTCTGAAGTGGTTTATTATGGGTGTTTTGTCCTGATTTGACAATATGGCATGTGATAATTTGACGCGCGCATGTGAACCATTAGTTGTCAATAGCCCACCATGTTTCCAATGAAAGTTGAACGCCATAACTCATGAATAAAAAATGTACAGTAAATGGGATAAACAGATGTAAATTAAATCTTCTAAAGCAGAGGGTCTGCAGAGCAGCTTTTATGTAAATCAGATACAGCAAGAACTTTATTATTTTCCTTTCTGAAAAAAAATCAAGTTAAAACATACAGATTGTTCCTGTCTTTCATAGAAAATAGGTTCTTTTAAAAACATTGCTCTTCTTTTGGAATAACATTGTTTAATGAGCTTAACTCTTGCTGTGACTTTTGGTCTGTCCCCTCATTTTACCTAATATTTAGTGTCTCAGATACTCAGAAAATAGCTAATCACCTTTAGCTGGTGACAGACATATGTTTAAAATTTCATGTGGTGCATGATGTTAGGCTGTAAAAGCCATAAATGTGACAGAGTTTTGATGAACTGCTGTTGTGTCAAATTGCATGTTTTTACATCCAATTAACCAATACACTGAAACCTTTGTTTTCTTTTCAAACACTCACAGACAGATGGAAAAAACAACCTGAACTGAACTTCATAAGCGAAGACAGTTATACACTATGGTTTTGTGCTTTATTTTTTAAAATGAAGCCATTTTATTGGATTGAATATGTTATTCTCTGAGGTTTATGGATCTATTGTCATTTAAAGAAACAAATTTATGTAGTGAGATGTGCGTGTAAACAGCACAATAGAAAACAGACAATAGTTAATGTGAATGTATGGGTGTATTTGTGTATGAAAAGACTCTGTGTACCTGTGATTGAGTTTAATAATTATCACACTGATTTATTTTTGTGCAGTGTCTTAGCTTTTGTACATATTGGTTTTTCGGTACTTCCCTGCGCTGCATTACTGTATAGCTCTGGTTTCTTCAAATGGATCTTTTGTTGATTTATTGATTAACACACAGACAGCAGCTGCCAATCATGCACACATGACTTTGTATGTGAAATTTAAAGCCCGTATCAAATTGAGGTCTGTGTCCAAACACATGAAATAGCTGAAGCCCTGTGGAAACCCTTTTGTTGAATTGTTACATGACAGATTTGGCATGGCATTTTCTGGACAGCAGTGTATTGAGCTCTGCTAAGCCCAGCAGATGAAAATAGAAACAACATGATGGATGCCAATAGCATATATCAATAACTGCACCATATATCATTCCCTCCTATAAAGAAACAGAGGCTTTTGACTGAGGTTGCTATGACAACATGGCCATTTGGTCAAAGTGAAGCTGATAATGAAGTTTCTGACACACACTCCTCTATTGGACTTGGGTGCGAGAAATTATATCATATCACTTGCAAATGAGTCCAAACCATGCTCAAATGTGAAAATCTGACGAGCAGCTGAATATATCAAGTCCTCCAACTCTCATGTAACATCTGTGGTGAAAATTAATGGGAACCAGAGGCACCTGGAATAACTCCTCTGACTTTCCAACTCACTTTATCTTTTAATTGGCATATATCAACCAATAATGTATCTTCACTTGTGCTCTTATCTGGTGATATCCTTTACTTTTCATCTTACAGACTATACACAAGCAGAATGTGTTAAAGATCACAGTGAGCAGTACTTGGAGGAACAGGCTCTTCAGGTGACCAGTAGCCAGTGCAGCTCTCCACATTTGCTCACATGCTACAGTGCATAGGTACTGCTTTATATGATATATTTCCCCCACAGTGTTTGACATGCTAGTGGTGTTAAATGAAGTGTGTCATGTGCCTTGCAGCTGCACTAATAGCAATCAATTACTACTGTTTCCCTCTGTATAAATTATACTAGAATTTGCCATCTGGGAGGTGGGGCTTTTTAATACTTACACTGAACTGAATATTTTGTTAAGTCTGGCTTGCTTGCAGGTTGGTTACACAATTGGATTGACCAGAATGTTTTTTTACTTCACCAGATGAACATATGACTTCAAATAAGCTTCATGGGGTTTATTGGTATTGTATGAACAGGACAGGCTGGTATAGACATTTTTACTTACCGTATTTTCCGGACTATAAGTCACACTTTTTTTCATAGTTTGGCTGATCCTGTGATTTATACTCAGGTGCAACTTATAGTCTGAAAAATACAGTACTCTGTATTTATTATTGTCTTGTGTGGAGAATCGTGATACTTTTATACTTTTTTCCAGTTCGACTCAAATCATTACACATTTTTGAATATCGTATTCTGTAATTCACTCAGAAGTGTAGAGCAGAGGTGAGAAAGGGATGAAAAAAGTGAAAAGTGAATTTGCCTGTTTTTCTTTTTTTTAACATGAACAGCCTTATTGGATTTTTGATCATTTTGCTTTACTTCCAATGATTGCAGTTTTAGCTCTAACTATGAAGACAGTTTTATCTATTATTTGTTCCCCTTTGTACACTTTGCCATTAAATGTGTCTGTGACATTTCAGATTTTTTAAGGTTGATTGTCTTTCTAAGACACTTCTCACTTTTTGGCAGAGCTCTACCTTGACTTCAAGTTCATGTTCAAACATTAACAAAACCATTTTTAAACATTTAAACCAAGATCCATCAATATGTCCTTCAATCAAACTGCTTTTTAATCAAAATAATGGTTAGCATCACCGATATTTGACCCCTTTTACAAGTCATGAAAGGCATACTGACATTTACACAGGGCAGCAACTTTACAAGATAAGCTGAATAAATTGAACTACCAATGTGAAGATAAAAGGAGACGGACGAAATATAGTTTTGATCTATTGAAATTTGTTAGTGTCTTTCCATTTTTAAGTTGTTTTTTTTTTTTTTGTAGAATGCAGAGAAACAAGTCTTGCTTCCACAAAGGGGTTTGTATCCATTAAAGGCACACAGCCAATTGAGTGGCTCGCTCTCTGATTGCGTGATGACTAGTTGAGAGGCAAACATTATAGTGTGATTGGTTTAATTAAACGTGCCAGAGTGACAGCACATTCAGGGATGGTCATTTTGAAAGCGATCATTGTAATCACACACTTGTTGTAATTGGCAATCTGATGCTACAGCAATTTCAATTAAATCATAGGATACGCACACAGACAATTTTGTTTATCGAAAGGATGTGAATGCACATCAATTGCATGTATTTGTGTTGATTTTTAGCTCAGGCCAACGTGATTGTAACTGGTATTTAAATGCAATTTTAGGTGCACTTTGTTTCGTATTTGCGTAATTCGGAAATTGAGCACTGTCCAAAAATACATATTTTGTTCCTTTTTTGTAATGGGAGAAGCATTTTTTTATGCCACTGAAGAAAAACTTAGCACAGAATATACAAAAAACCTGTTGTAAATCAAAACAACATATGGTATGACTTTTGTTAGAAATGGATGAGCCTGTCGGAAAAATATTATCAGTGAGAATAGTCCCATCTTCAGACATGTTATGTATCCTGACATGTAGATGTACAGTATATTCTGACCTGAAGTCCCTATGATTTAACATTCAAAAACCTGTAGAATGACAGGATACATTTTTGACATTTAAATTGTTTTATAGCTTAAGTAGCAGCAGAAAACATACTTTAATATCAGATAAATCAGGAAAGCGATAACATATGTAGTATCATTTGACTATAGAGTGGATCTCATTAGGAAAGTCACACATTTACCTGTGCCTGTGGCAAGAACAGATACATGTGGAGATTGAAATGATTCAGGTTGTTAATGAAGTATTTGAAGCAGACCCAGTGCATATCTGTCATGCCTTTAGTAACAATTTGTATGGAACAGTCTTACATCAAAATAAAAAAAAATTGTCAAAAACAGTTAATATATGTAGTGCCAAAATTGCTCTTTCTCTTGTAATCTTATTTTTTTTTTTTACCCATAAGTGTAGTTTAAAATTCTTCTTTAACTTGATTCCCCATGAAAAAGCTCCATTGCTCTTTAGTGGTGAAGATTTAATAGTCAAAGCTCTTGTGACCCCTGTTTCTACCAAGACAAGATATTTACTATCTTTGCAAATTTATGTAGCAGTTTAACTCAGTATTGTTATAGTAAATTGGTTTTACTGCTATAAAATAGCTGGTACGCGGGTCATGTTGAGTGGATTCTAACTCATCAATCACAGTTTAATTAGTTTGGGTTTCAGTAGACCCCCTCAGTCCTGCCAAGAACGGAAATATTAGGAAAGACTGTAAAACTTCTGGTGTGAACTTGGAGGGAACCGTAGAATATTGGCACGAAATATGGGCTACTGGCAGCTGAATATATTTTTGACATGCAGTACTTTCTAATGGGACTAGAGCTGCAAGCAGTGATTGGACTGCAGGAAGCCCCAATGAGAGTGAGTGAATACATTTTGAATCCCTTTGCTGCTTTTTTTCCTCTTTTACATCTCTATGGGACTTTGTAGAAAGAGCCAAAGGTTACGATGAAAATTCACAATGTTTCTGCTTGAAAGCGGACTCTTCTAGGTTCATACGGGGCTTGAATATTTACCTATTATTAATTAAAGCCATATAAAATTTCTCAAATTCTATAAAATTTGATCACAAGTATTCATTAAACTTCATTGTATAAGACTGAATTTGTTCATACATTTCCAGATAGGAAGTGCCATATTATTACAGTGATGACTTTCCCTCTTGGGTGCAGATGTGATTGACAGATAAAGTACAGCTCAGCTCAAAAATAAAATGTAGGTTTACATTCAGAGATCAACTCAAGTGCAGCGTGCCATGAAGAAGTCACAAGAACACCGAACACTTTAAGTATGTCTCAGTACAAGTTTACACACTAAAAACCACTCAGCTAATTTTCTTTAATTAAAGCACTAATGAGTATTTATAACTCGATTTGAATGAATTTATGCAACTAATGAAGTGATTCCAGTCAAAATTTAAATTCGCCGTCTAACACATAAAAACATACCCTCTGGTCTGATCTCAAGGTGGGTGGATCAAGAGACGACACTTATGGAGGTGAAGCACATTACAAAATTAATGGATGATGGACTCCAGTTCAAGTGGAGTCCAAAAATGTAGTTGTAAATGAAATTATGTTATGCCACTTACAGTACATAAATGAAACATTTGGGAAAAATATTCACTTTCTGTAAACACTAACAGCACATCAAACATACTTGCATTATCAGCAAAATGTACTTAAAGTAGGAAAAGTTAAAGTAGCCTGGTTTTTGCAGTAAATTGTCCCATCAGTGATTTACTGTTTTATTGTTCATATATGATGTTTTCAGATTTAAATACTGCATCATGTCTAAGTTACGTTTTACTGCTGTATATATTTAACCCATAAAGACCCAGTGCTACTTTTGTAGCAGTTCCCAAATGAATTTCTCTATATTTAACCTTTCTTAAGTGATTTATCACCATTTAGTATAATATTGTCCTCTGTATTTTGCATTTTTTTCAATGAAAATCAGGTATTTTCCTACATTTAAGTCATTGACCATGTAGATGTTCATAAAAGCTCAGATTAAAGTTGATTGTCATAAAATCAGACACAGAGAAAAATGAAGAAAACATGACTTTTTCAACAAAATATATCATTAATTGATCAGAAACTCAGTGTGTTCATTCACTGTCACTAATCCAACTCCATGGATTTTACTGGTGAATCAATTTAGTAGATGATGACACTGTTTCCATGGTAACTACGGAGCCTCTGAACGTCCAAATAGGTCATATCTGATGACCATTAAAAGATGACAAACTGTATTATACACCAATTATTTACATGTATTGATCGGATTAGTGAAATAACAGGTATTAAACAGTTCAGATCAGTAGATAGTTTTGGTTGGTGCTGGCCAGTTGTGTCTTTATGGGCTAAGGTTGAGCTTTTTGTATTATTGCCTAAAAAGTCAACTTCTCATGAGCTCAGAGAAACATTTTTTAGCTTCATTACAATGCATTTTCAAGCTTATCTTGGTGGTGTTTTAGAGAGTGTAGCATCTGTTGTGATATGTCTTACACTTGTAGTGTGCAGCGCAGAGTGATATGAAAACAAGGAAGTCACTGCATCTGCTACTACTATTGTACGTTGGCGCATGAGTTCTATAATTAAGCAGTAAATGTCAGTCTGCTCTAATAGCTGGTGTGATTATTGACTATTGAAGTAATACTTCAGCGTATAAAAGAGGATAAATTTTAGCTCAACCTATAAAGTTTAACGTCATCCTTCAGTTTATCACAAACATTCACAATCAGTGCATTTGGACATAAGTAGTAGTTGTCATTACAGTCAGGGGAAAAAACTGAAAAAAAAAAAATAAAAAAAACAATTGTGGTGAAGTATAAAGATAAATGCATGTCAATGAGATGTGGTGTTAAAGTCAAAGTCAGATTTATTCCAGTTCATCACTTGTACCGGACATACAGAAGAATTGTGTGTGTGTGTGTGTGTGTGTGGGGGGGGGGGGGGGGGGGTCT
>JAPQRQ010000013.1:2589713-2615835 GCA_037367365.1 Apogon talboti | reverse complement strand
TACAAGTCAGAAGTGATGGAGGAATTTCAATACCTAGGTATTTAATACCATCTTTGGGACATTTAAAGCCGCTCTCATCCTTAAATTTTTGAAATATATTGCCCCCTATGTCCAAAGCTAATGTTTTATCTATATTGATTTTATATCCAGAAAGGTATCCATATTTGTTGATATGCTGCTTTAAAGAGGGAATCAATGATTTAGGTTCAGATAAATATAACAGTACGTCATCTGCACATACAGACAATTTATGTTGCTCTCCATTTATTAAAAACCTTAATACTGGCAGTGTTTTAACTTGTAGGGGTTTTGGCAGGGGTATGTGAAACTTTATCAAATATCCATGGTGTTACATTTCCACTGGACCTTGAAGTTTGTTTACTAGGGAATCTTACTAAGGTCAATTTGGCGAAATATGCTAAGAACCTTACAGAAATCCTGCTGACAATCACTAAGAAATGTATTGCAATAAAGTGGAAATCAGACACCCCCCCTTCCAATTAAGATGTGGTTATGTGAAGTTAATAGTTGTGTGACCCTGGAGAAAATAACTCACTGAATGCAAAAAAGAAGTAAGATGTAAGATATGGCAACCATTTTTAAAGTATATGGAAAATCTACTAGCACATCACATTGGTTAATCTCCTTGTGCCCGAGTAGGGTTTGGAGGATCTAGGAGTTGTGACATCACCTATGTCTCTCTTCGTTTCATTCGTGTCATATGTTTCTTTTATTTTCTTTCCTTTCTTTCTTTGTCTGTGTCTGTCTGTTGTCTTTGGTCCTGTTGTTGTGAGTTAATGATATTGTCCTGTCTTGCAAGTATGTAACTGTATTTTTGTTCTTTTAAAAATCAAAAAGAAAATGGAAAAAAAAAAGAAAGAAAGAAAATCTTTTAATATTTCTGTCATCCCTGAATAACTGTGCCAGAGGCTCAATACTTATATTGAACAGCAGGGGCGACAAAGAGCACCCCTGCCTGCATCCGCATTCCAATGAGAATCTACTAGACGTTGTGCATCTAGGGACAGGATCATTGCTTCTGTCTGTTCAGGTTTTGGGAAGGACATTAAATTAAGCAATCTACGAACATTATCTCAGTAATATCTCCCTGTTATGAATCCAGTCTAATCAGGATTTATAATTGCTGTTAAAATTATTTTACTTAGACGTTTAACTGAAATTGTTGTAAGGATGTGCATTTCTGTATTAAGTAAGAATATTGGTCTGTATGAATGACAGTCGGTAGGGTCCTTGCCCTCTTTATGAATCACAACAATTGTAGTATCATTCCAGGAGGGTGCCATGGTTCTAGTTTGTAATGCATGATGGTTAGCATTTACAGTAACAATAAGGGGGCAACTTTTCCTAAAATATTTTATAAAATTCATTAATAAACCCATCAGGGCTGGGGCTTTTGGTATTTTTTAGATTAGATATTACCTGTTAAATTTCTTGTTCTCTGATTGGTTCCTCTAATTGTTTTGCCATATGTTCAGTGTTTCCAGTTGAATGTGGTTTAAAAACATCCTCAGCTATTTGTCATCTGTACTGGTATCCAAATTTTTATTTAAGGACCTGTAATAGTCAGCCAAACGTTCCGCAATTTTTGTCTGGTTTAGTGATGGTAGCCTTATCTGACTTTATCTTTTGAACATATTAGAAGACTGCTGTTTCTTTAGTCTTATTGCTAGCAGTCTGCTTGCCCTGTTAGCATTTTCATAATATTTTTGTTTGGTAAGTCTCAAAATGCCCTCTATTTTTTCTGTTATTAAACTGTTGAGTTCTCTACGCAATGCTTTAAGTTGATCAAGCAGATCAGGAGTTGATGTTTTGCTTCTCTTTTCTTTTTTTTAGCACTCGCATATGATATAATGCGACCTCTGATGTAAGCCTTGGCACAGTCCCAGAGTTAGACCTGATACTGTATATCTGGAGTAGCATTTAATTCTAAATAAGTATTTAATTCCTTGTTTATAAAGTCACAAAATTCCTTATCATGCAGGAGTGACGGATTAAGTCTCCAATGTTTAATTTTGTGTGTTTGTTCTAAATTCCACTCTAATACAAGAGGTGCATAATCAATAGTGTAATAGTAATAGTAAGAATTTCAATACTTTCTATTCTATGCTCCTCTGCTTTTGGAGTAAGAAAAGGTCTATTCTGGAATATGATGAATGTCTATGTCAGTACAAGATAAAATCTCTGATTCTATGGAACTTAATTCTCCAGACATCCACCAGTCCTAAGTCTACAGTCAAATGCTTTAGTGCTTTACTCATTAGAGATGGAGGGTTTTTGGAACTGGGCTGTCTGTCCACATGTGGAGAGAGCACAATTCAAATCTCCCCCCAAAAGTAAGATACCAGAGCTCTGTTGAAGCACAATATTGAAAATATTATGCATGAAGTTGTGTTCGTCCTCATTAGGGGCATATATGTTAAACAGGGAAACCTGTACTCCATCTATTACACCATTTAACCATAATATATCTTCCATCTGGATCTTTACATATGGAGAGTAGGGTGAAGTTTATTCGTCTATGTATTAGAATGGTGACACCCCTTTTCCTGCCAGAAGGATGAGATGAAAAAAGTATCTGGTCTGCCCAAGACTTTCTCAACTTATCATGTTCACTATTAGACTGATGTGTCTCTTGTAAGAAAGCTATATGACTATTATCTTTTTTTAATTGATCCAAGATTTTCTTTCTTTTTATTGGATTATTAAGTCCTTTAACATTGTAGCTTATAACCTTAAGTAAACCCATATTTAAAATGCTGAATGTATACTAGATAAAATTTGATTCACATAATATCCCAACTTTGAAAGCATATCAAGAGAAGTGCAGAGAAAAAAAAGACAACGTGAAATAAAATAAAATAAAAATACAAAAAATATTAAAACAATAGGCCTACAAGATTTTTTGAATCAGCATAACATACATCAAACATTCCAAACAAAACACTGTCTTTCATCTTTCTTAAGTACTGAATAATCCACGGTGAACAGTGGGATTTGAACAGTGGGAACAGTAAAACAACTCAAAAGAGCCCTGAGTATAATTAACATCCAGATCTTTCCATCTACTTGGAACGAATAAATATCATGAAGTTCAGGGTTCAACCTCAACTAGTGTCTGAAGACGCACTACACCATATACCATATAGAACTACGCGTGTTTGTAGTTTAGCTCAGGGTGCTGCATGGTATAAAATTCAACAGTACAGACAACATTGATCTAAATAATTACAAACACAGAAAATGATGTCACCTCATTTGTTACCGTTACGCAGGGAAGGAGAGTCACTTATCATTTTCAGATGATGGGAGGATGATGTTTTCTTTCACATAGTCCATGGCTTAAATGGCATCCATTAACTCCTTTTCAACATTGTTAGATGCGGAGTCTGGTAGAGAAAAGGATTCCATAGCGACGTCAGGGTCTGTTGCGCAAACATCTTCCTGACGTTGTTGAAGGCAGCCCAGGCTTTAACGACACTGGCTGTGTAGTCCAGGAAAATGGCAATAGGGCTTCCTCTTTATTGAAGTTTGCCTCTGCTGTTGCGTGCTCTCCTCAAAATGTCCATGACGTCTCCCTCCTTCTGTACTTTAGCAATAATTGCTCGAGGTTTATCCCCAGGCCTCCGTTGAATCAGGCTGTGGTCAGAGTGGTCCACATGTACTTCTCTGTCAGGCTGGAGGAGCGCAGAGACAGCCGCTGGTGGGCTGGAGCCCAGGAGTCCAGCAACACCAATGATCCTGATGTTACCCTGCCTCATACGTCCCTCTAAGTCCTCGCACTTGTCTTTGAACATTGCCACTTGTGTTTTGAGCTCAGTCACCATTTTTCTCATTGCCACCACCTCGTCTGACCAAGTTGACATACACTCTTGAACCTCTTTCATCTTGTTCAAGCTCCGCCCGAACAGCGTTGGTGTTGTTACTGATTTCACTCTTCACGTCCTGCATTTCCTTTCTCAGATACTCCAAATTCTCTGCCAAGGCATTTTAATTTCTTTCTTTAATTACAGTTAAAATGTCAGCTCGCAGGGAGGCAAGGATGTCCTTTTTAATCACTATAGGGTCCATGCTAGCACTTGTAGATGGCTGAGGCTGGTTATCATGGTCTGAACTTTTTGCCCCTACTGTGTTGGGCCTTGTACTCGAGCAGGCCTCGTATGTGAACTTTTGCAATTTTGAAGTCATAAATAAGATTTTCCTCAAACTTGTTAATATACTTAAGATAATAAGTAAGTTAGGTGAGTCTTTCAAGCCAAGTAGGCAACGTAGTGTCCTTAAGGAAGGAAATTTAAACAAAAACATGCAGGTGCTCTGAGAGGTGCGTCTTCACCCCGTCGCGCTCGCTAGTGCCCCCTGTTCGGTGTTTTGATTGAATTTCAATAGCCAACCATTTAAAGATGGAATACGATTACTATTATTTACCTCTTTGGATCTATGCCATTTCTATAGAGACACTGTGTTCACTTAACTGTGCCTAAATACAGTCATAATTCAAAGTATTAATGTTTAAACATTTTTGGCTTCCAGAATCCACATGGAAAAATATGAATAAAATATAACAAAAATAATGAGCAGGCAGTGGCGGAGGTAGTTGTACTCATATTTATTTATTTTTAACAAATAATCGGGATTTTGCAGACAAACTTGCATCTAGATTAAATTCCACAGCCCAATTCAAATGGATGTGCTTTATTTATATGGAAATAAACAGCATGATTGTGAATGTTATAAGTTGGCAAATGAGCGCGTGATGAAAGCACAGCAGTGCCTCACTTTTCTGCCGTGTTGTTACTCAGCAAACATAATAGCACTACCCCAACTTTGACCTGAATAACAACAATGTGCATCCCTTCCATTGTAACGTGAGCATAATGCGTTTTCCCCTCATAACTGTTTTAATGGACTCATTTGCATAAGGAAATGAGTAAATACAGTATATGTGCTATCTAAAAATAGCATTTCATTGGGTGTATGAAATTGAATTCTGAAGAAGATGAGTGAAGCTGACACCTGTGTCAGTTGTATTTTCCCTCTAGCCAACATGGAACTCAGCATGTCTGACTCACAGGGATGACAGATAATGTCACTTATATATATATTTTTCATATTTTTTCTCCAAATGTTAAACTTGCCAAGATATTTAACTGTCTTCTCCCCCAGATGCCATTGAAGCAGTGGCTTGATGAAGTCAGTTACAAGACCTATGCCACAGTTTTACAAGATGTGTGAAAATATGAACCAAGCCTCACATTAGTTCACACATTTTTTTTTCTTTGTTATTTCTTTTAAATTACACCTTCTACTTTTTTACTCAAAGATATTTATTACAAGCCAAAGAAACATGAATTAATGCTGTGGCATTTTGGGTGATAAATGGCGCTCTAAATCTTGCATCCATGTGGTCCAAATTAAGGTTTCATTTCATTATAAATTCTGCAGACTCCTGTTTTATGTAGTCTCTCAAGGTCAGGCTTAGTAATTGTTAATGCAACATTTTTACTCATTCCAAGGACTCTCAGAGCTTATTAAATTCTCTTATTTTAGTATAGCAAATGAAGCAAAAAGCTAATATTTGATAGGTCAAGTCTTGGTGACCCTTGGTCTAATAACATGGGAAAAAAAAAGTATTTTTAAAAGCAGACTCTTTGTACATAGAGCAGTAACCTGAATCTCAGTCACCATTGATGAAACATGAACGAAGTCGCCTCCTTAAGCTCGGGAAAAGCTCTGTTTGCTTATCTGTGTGTACACGTTTGTTACAGCAAACACAACATGAATTATAGAAACAAACACTTTGCATGTTTAACTTTGTAAGGGGGAAATGAATTTCCAGCTGTTCAAGGCAAGACACAAAGATCTCTGCCAAACAAAACCATTAAAAAAAAACACAGTCCAGACAAACACAAACAATCTCTGCAGAAGCTGAATTGCTTGTCTTTTAGTGGCGCAGAGCAATTTATTTCAAGAACGTGAAAGATAAAGAACAGATCTATACCTTTGGCATGACAAAGGAGGGCGGAAGCACAGATATGCAGTTCATTACCATCAGGCAGATATAAGTCTAGAAGGATAAAGATGGGATTGAGCCTCTTTTAAAAAGGACTTTGAAATCATATGTTCTGCCTGTGAACGGTGAATCAGGATGAGCTGTTCATTTAATACATTTAAATAAATAACGAGTATACTATAATTAAACTACAATACAGTATAACACAATTAAGGGGGTGCATGACATTAAATTGACATTATAGTTAACCTGATGTATCACACTGGGTTTTGATGTTTCTATCAACTACATGCTTGGGTGCTTAAATATGTAATTGTACCAGCGAATAAGACTGCAGTATTTCACAGACAACATTATAACAACTGCAGTCAGAAAAAAAGGCTGAAAAGTCTGGAGAGTTGCAGTTACATGGATCAAAAATAGTTTTCTCTTATTGTCACTTCAGTTTATTCTTGATCTTGTCAGTGATGGTGTTGTTAAATTATATCCATGTTTCACTTGTCAGATGCTTAGTTCTTTCTTATGATTTTAATACGCTTTATTCTGAATGTCAAGTGAAGTTTATTTATACAGAAAATTAAATACAGTCAAGCATAGACTTGATGTGCTTCAACTTACAAGTCCAAATAAGTAATAGTTGGCACACTGCAGAAGATGCCGATAAAAAATAAAGCTGGAATTTTAACAGCGATATTAGACCTTATGAACATAACTCATTCATATTCTGTTTCTCTAACTTCATTTCATTTCTAAATCAAATCAAATCAAATCAAATTTTATTTATATAGCGCCAAATCATAACAGAAGTTATCTCATGACACTTTACATATAGAGCTGGTCTAAACCAGACTCTAAAGCCAATTTACAGAAACCCAACAGAACCCTCCAGGAGCAAACAGTGGCGAGAAAAAACTTCCTTTTAAATATACTGTACATCAGTTCTTCAGATTCAGACTGCAGCATATTGAAGACCATGTTTTACCTGGTGTGATTAAAGCTAACAATTAAAACAAAATGATTAACAATCTGATAGGAACAGGTGCTTCCAGGAAACACCAAGTCCTTCTGGAGCAAATATTGAATGGGAACATCCAGTTTAATAAAATGAATGTGAAAATGATGTACATGTAGTTAAAATATTCCTCAAAGAAAGGGGTTTTGATCTTTCAGCCCCTTTGGTGCAGAGTATTCACTAAATCCGAATGCATTTCAGTTAGGAAAGAGTTCAAGTCTAAGCTGAACACCATGATCTCTGAGTCCACATTACAAACCATCATTCATCTATAGCTGACAGGACCACATGGATCAGGATTACTGTGGCACTGCAATGTTACAGCCACAAATGCCACTTTAGCAGCTTTTGCATCTTTGATACAGAGCCACTGTATCCATTTGTTTAATAAAATATGTGGGATACTGGTTGGTCTGTGCACAATTGATTTCCATTGAGGGATGCCTCTGAGGCCGGTGAAGTCAATGATGCTTCCTGACACAGTTAACATTATGCCTTTTTTGGTTTAAACTGGCGTTTGCGGCTGTAACATCATATTGTTGTTGCCAAATAGTCAATCTTGAGCCCATCTTTGCCCCCGAAGGACTAGAACTTTCCTGGATGTCAATCACCAGTTTACATCACCAGTTCAAAATGTTGTTTATTTACTTCAGTGTATTACTAGCCCTAAAATTACCCTTGAGTGTGAGAGTGTGAGAAATTTCCGCACCTTCACAAATGCAGTTAAGTTGAAAAAAAACATGAAATATGCTGTGTTCATACCGTCTGATAACATACAGGTCAAAGTAAATTTTGATATCAGCACTTTCTTTAAATAATTAATTTATTTTATTTAATGAATTTGGTCTTGTCATACGGTGCACATGAACCCATACAAGGGAATAGAAGGTATTACCATTTAAAAAAAAATCAATAGGCATTGACACTTCTAAGTTTAGACCAAGACACGAAAGCAAATTTCATAAACACAATGCATATTTTATATGTACAGTGGTTCCTTGACTTATGCGTTTATTGCATTTAGTGGCTGAGCTTGAAACTCAATTTGCTCTTATGTCAAATCAATTTTCCCCATTGAAATGAATTGAAATGCCATTAATCTGTTCCAGCCCCCCAAAAACCACACCAGTTTCACACCTAACTTATAGATAACTTAGACCAGGGTTGCCCAACCCTTTTTAAATCAAGATCTACTTTAAAAGTTTCTAGTGTGTCGAGATCTACTTGTTATATACTGTACCTAGATACACCCAGATATAATAAAAAAGTATATAATAAATTGTGATTTGCTGAAACATGACTACTAATGTATTTTCCTACCTTAGTGGGACCTCTGGCACTGGGAAGAGGAAGGTAGTTTCTCATAGTCAGGGAAGTGGGAGCTGGTTGCAAGTCACAGTCAGGCCACAAGGTTGTCATCTGTGACTGTTGATTTGTACTTTGACTTGATGATCTTCATGTAAGAGAAAACAGCCTCACAGTCTTGAAAACAGTTGTCAAGACTCTGTTGTGGCAGTCAGGTCACACACACGCACTGAGGCAAGATTTCAATACACGGGTTCCGCTGTCCCGTACAATTTTTAGCCCTGTATTATTTTTGTACTTCCAGTGTTTTTGCACATGCACACTATGGTTTTACACCCGTATTATTTTTTACACCCATTAACAATGTAGTTTTGAATATCCAAATAAAGTGAAATGTACTGTAGTAAATGATAAATACACATACGACAGGTTTCACTACCGGATGTTTACATCGAAAAGAATGCGGTTGCACATGCACAGCAGTTTGGACCAGGGGCATAATTCTTAGGGGGTAAAAAAAAAATGGGGGTACAAATTGTACATGACACTGCGTCTCTGTGTGGACAGCTGACTTGACCTGACTGACCTGACAGCTGTTGTCAAGGCTACTTCTCGCTATCGACTGACAATTAGTCCGCGATCGACTGGTTGGGCACCATTGACTTATACCAACGAAAGCTCAGCATGTTGTCCATGTTGTGAGCAATAAAAAGAAGAATGTTAGGGGACAGCTAGTAGGTATTCTGGTGGTGGATCCTCCATGTCTCTTCTCACCACGGCATCTTGAGGAGAACTGACGGGTTCATAACTCGGATTTTGGCTCACAAAAAAGCAAAAAATTGTGGGAGTACCTGTTTGTGACTCAGAAAACTCATAAGTTGAGGCACCTGTAAGTCAAGGTGCCCCTGTACCACATTATCACAGCAACACATTATTATGGATCAATGTATTTTTGCACATTTTATGATGATAACAGCCTCAATCCTGTGCTCTGTATTTTGTCAGAAATAATAGAATTACAGTTAATGGTGGTGGCTCTAGCACAGGAAATGTATTTTCAGAATAGCAGCTACTGTGTTGTTCTTCCTCTACAAATGCTAAACATCATGGCTGATGGAACAAGAGCAGTTCTACCTCACATTGCAGTCACACAGAAATGCTTTTGATGCCACGGCTGAAATGTCTGAAACATAGGTGAGAAAATAAAATTGAAAGAAGATTATGATACTACTTATTTTAATATCCTTGGTTATCATTTATTTTGTATTATCTTCCTTTTTTCCATTTTAATGAACATATTATGGAGTTTAGTTTAGGAAACCAGAATAATCTTTATATTTATTTAATTTTTACTAATTGGATGACATAAATGAGAGGAGAAATATGCAGCAAATAGCTCATCAGGTTTTCTCTTGAGAGTTAAACTATTTTCACCTCTGTGTTCGGCAATTAAAACCCATTAGATCGCAATGAAAAAGCAATTTTCAAGTATTTGTACTTAATTCAATTGTAAAACATGTTGCAAGTGTAGCTAATTTATACCAGTTTCCCCTGAAGGCTGCAGATAATGTGCAGCCAGACTTCTCTATGGACATTTTGAAAGTTGAACACAATGGGGCGAGGATGAGGACCATGGGTAGGAAAGGATTTTTAGATGCTTTTAATTGGAAAAGGGCTGGGATAAAGAGTGTCCGATTGAGTTTATCAAAAGCTGTATCAAAGTGAAAATACGGCGTCTGCTTTATTCAACGCAGTATACACGGTTCAACAACAGTACAAGTGACAGCTACTGTGTTTCATGCTTTGTTGTGAAGAAGCAGGTTCTGGCCAACTACATGACCATGCAGTCCACATTCCAATTAGATCCTCTGCTCATAGATGGAAAACACAAATCACTGATACACTGTTTCCTACACACAGATTACTTGTCTGACGTGGCTTCTCAAACAGAGGTCACCCTTAGTGACACAACATAAAGTACTCTAAGGCTGACTGACACAAATAATAGGTCAGATATAAATGAATAATGACACTTATTATTACATGTGTACACACGCAAGGAGAAATACATTACAGGTAAGTGTTAGGGACAGGGTGATGATCGTAGCTAAAGTTGTACTGATTGCATCCACTCCAATGCTGCCTCTGTTTTTATGGCAGATTTCCTACAGGGTCACAATTGATTTGTTTGGGGGGAAAAAGAGGACTCGTTTTCTGTAAGCAGTGGCTGATTTTGTATTTTTAAAGCCTTTGTGTAAATCTGTGTAATATTATAAAATATGACCTGGGTCTTAGAATGTTTGACAGATCTCATGTTCTACCAATAGGGTATTAAAACATGACATATAGAAAACATCATGCCTATGACCTGATGTCTAATCTAGTGGAAGATTTTATTTAAGAATACCTGAACAGATTAATTTATAAAGCACACCTCTGAAGGATTACAAAGCACTGCATTTTGCTGGTGCAGGATATGACTGGACAGTTTCATTTAAAGGTAAATTGCAGACTATAGCATCAAATCCTTGTGAACCAAAACCCAGGACAAATGGTGACACACAAACAGATGCAGACAAGCATGCTAAACATTCAAATGTTTCAGAAGATAAAGATGTTATATATGAGCACTACAGGCTGATTCAAAGGAAAGAGTGCAGCATTTAATGACGTTGCCATGACTTCCACTCTTTCCTGCTGGTTAATAATAATGTGCCACCGTAGGGCACATCTGTGATATTGATGATATTGAAGGGAAGACCTGTCTCTGTACAAGTATCTCCACTTTTCCTCTTCATAAAACAGCACTTTAATGTCATGCATAGACAATGTGACTTGAGGCCACCTCAGATGAGACATTTGTGATGACGAGACAAAACTAAGGGTTTAAGGGTGAAATTTCTCTTCAGCTCACATGGACACATGCTGGATCTAGCACGCAGCCACGATCCATGTCCTCCATTACAAACTTTTGGTTTTCTGTAAATATTTGAAACCACACAGTGTATTGATGTAATTAATTTCAATCCACAGCCACAATAGGCCTAATCTAATAACCAAAAAGTGTAACAGATGTCCTCACAGATCTGACAGTCAATTTGTTAAGCTGTTTGTTTTATCCTAGAAGCAGAAGGTTATCATGAGATTGTGAATTGTCAAACAGTTGGAGACTGATACACATGAACACACACTATTTCCGTTAACTACATTTCATTAGCATATCCAGGAGTTGTAAATGTCACATTGAAATGAAAATTTCACTTGTTTTGATTATATGTCCCTGCGTTATTTGTTTGGCTCCTTATAGTGAATCACTATTTGTCTATCAACCTGTTTGGTTGAATGCTCAAATTGAACATATTGTCTGAATGGACAGTGTTCTACATTCTATTATATTTGTCGCCTACAGGCCATTGCTATGAATAACAAACTAGTGCTTTGTACAAAAACCAGTCTGACTGCTGGTAGATAATTGAAGCTATCACAGCTGGAGCATAGTGGAAGTGTGTGTTTTTAATTTTCACTGCAAAAATTTGAGTTCCTTTCCAAAGAAGGTGTGTTTGCCATTTGATTTATTCATTCCATTCTTATCCTTATCTAATTTAACAATAGGGATGAATGAGGTGTAGTCACAAATTCCAGCACTCTTGTAATTCACCATCTGAATCCTGGCCGCCTCCTTTAAAAGCATCATTTACTGACTGGAGACAGTGGAGTGGAGGATGAATGACCAGTGTGGTGTGAATAAAGTGAATGAGTAGTTCGATTGTACTGTTGGTAGATTGTTTCAGTGTAATTCTTATAGTTATGTTATCCTGTAAATACACAGCTATCTGGTGGTTGGTGCAAGAATGATTTGCCTGATCTTCTATGAAAATGCCAACATGTCAGTTTCATTACAGAGGAAAATTTTCTGCCATTTACTTCGTATTTATCTGACAACATTAATTGCTAGTTTTGAAATGGAAAATAGTCCCCTGACAGCCATACATTCTACGTGCTGTCCTCAGTACTACAAGTCTTTGGCAAAACATCTTTTTCTCTTCATTTGTGGCTTTTAATGCATTAACAACTTCGGATCACTAAATTATATTATATCATATATTCATATTATATAAGAAATAGTTTACTTATCTTATTATTGGTTAAATTGTGATTGCTGCTTAACTTTATGGCGGAGTAGAGTCTCAGTGTCTGCTGCATCCAATATTCCCTGATCGATAGTGTCCACAGTTTAAAGTCTGCCAGAAAAAAGAAATGGTTTGTTGAGCTTTGTAGATATTTTGTAAAATGAAGGTCATGTGGACAAGTGAGAAGTATGTGTTTAGAAATACATCTGTATGAGTGTCAACAGGCTACTACAGACACCTTTTAAATTTCCAGGGTAGATGCACTTCAGCCAAAACTCTGGGGTTATTTACTCTTCAAAGTTATCATTAGTCCTTCAAGAAAAAGAAAGTTGCCTTTCTTATGTTTAAGTAAGCACTTGGATGGAACGGAGTCAATAACTGTGTCCCTGGGCAGCAGCTGGCACTCACAGGAAACACTTCCTTTGTTCAAGGTCACATCATGTTAGCCAAAATGCATTTTAGCCTCTATTTGGCTTTAACTGAAGGTCGCAGGCAACAAGAGACTCATTGATGCTGTGCAGCCATGTCACTGAAAATGCTTCTCTGCTGCATTTAATATTGTAAGAAATAGGAGGATAATACACAGTAAATCTGTAAGGTTTACCAAGCAGAAATGTGCACCCAGTTTGTGTGGGTCTCTGTTACTCCTCCACATGAGCACTTGTGCACAACTGAATACACAATTAGTAGCTGCATTTGTTATTTAGTGTCTACACAGTGTGGGTGCAGTTTGCATACTTTACCCCAAACTGTAACCATAGCAATTGTACTGACAGCTGTAAATCATGAAGGCTTGAAAAGATGAACCACTCTGTATTTAACTTATAATTTATAATACCTTGCATTATTCTCAGTGATCTTTACATTTAGTCAGATTTTGATTGCTGTGCTGCTGCATGAATCAATTCTCCTCTCCCCTTACCTACATCTCTATTTTTTTGTTTCGTTGGTCTATGCAAAGATAGGCATTCTTGACTAATCATGACCAAAATCTATACTGTTTCATTGGATCTCTGGGTTAATCTTCCGTCCTGTCACTGAATCATCTATGAGCTTTAGAAATCTATTGAAAGTTATTAAAATGAATGCTGTTGTGCTCCTGTTATAGTCATATGAATAAGAATAAACAGAATAAATTAGCTACCGTTTATTGATTTCTTTTTTCTTTCAGATTGTCAAGGTGAGGATTGTTTTGACAAAGTAAATCAACTTAAGGAAATTATACTCAACCTACAAATCAGCGTCTCATTTGGTCTTTCTATAGCAATTTTGTAATTATCGGCTGTGTACGTGATATTTGTGTATTTCAGGGACAAATGTCTGAGATTTTTCACTGAGATAACAGCTGCTGGCGTGCCTGCTAAAGAAAAGTAATTAACTCTACTACTTATGCCATTGTACAGCCGTGGCTTTCTATACATCAGATAGTGGCTCAAACAAATTAACGTGTGTGTCCTGGCATGGTGGCACAAATGGTTCCTTTATTTCAGGAATATATCAGGGAAAAACAGGTAGTGTGGTCCGATTAGATAATCAGCAAAACATTGAAAAGGTGTGACCTAAATGTGTGTAACTGTGTGAAAGAATCTTTTCATTTCCTCTCATGGTATTTCAAAGAATGGATTGAAGTCACACACATACAGTATCTTATGCAGCTTTAATGCCAGAAGGCAGCAGTGCTAATGTGCATTATACTTCAGATTACCACTCCACTTTATACCTATGCACTGTAGTTGCAAAGAACAGCTTGTTTTTTCAGAATATGTTTATTAGTGCCGGCAAGAATGTAAACATTCTCCAGTCCTTTGGTTTGGTTCCAACCTCAGTTCAGTTCATACCTGTTTTTGTTGACTATTAGATATGGGCAGTATGACCAGAACCCTCTATCACTGCAAATGGAATGGTACGTTACAGTCACAGTAACTGTATATCACACCAGCATATTTTTTTTACTTCATCACATTCAATTATTATTATTATGTTGAATTTATTTTCATGTTTTATTTGGAACTTCCATTCAGACAAGAACAACTGCCTGAGACAAGACAATGCTTGAGCTAAAAACTAAAGTTAAAAACAAAACAAACACAACAGTAAAAATATCATTCTTCAGGCTTCAAGGCTCCAAATGAGAACAGTAACAGTATCAAAATACACCTTTATACAAATACAAATGGGACAGATGTTTTCACATTTTGCTGGTTTTAAAATGTTGTACATTTCTGCAGTCCATGTCATGTTATCCCTTGAGGCAGCAAGATTATTCAATAGATGAACAGTTGTGTGATATCTTGCAAGATCCTGTGCTCTAAAATGTATTGCCAAATCTCTATCAGTAGATAAATCATATCACCTGACCCTTGGTAATAAAGTGTAATGTTTTTGTCTTTTGTTCTGTTATTGAAAATCACAGTCAGAATCAAATAGATAGATAGATACTGACTGACATCTGATAAATAAGAAAACTTATTTTAATTTACGTGTGCCATGCAGTCACACCATACCCATACAATTGGGCGTCATTTTGGTAGCGACTGAAATGATAAGTAACACAGTGGTTGCGGAGGAAGAAAAGAGGCTAGAAGAAGTCCACTGTATTTTTTTGACATGGAAAAAAGATGGTATATCTGGTCAGCTGTTGTTCTAGGAAAAACCATACGCATGTTGTCTGATAGTGTCCAACATGACTTTCTTTCCGATCTACAAGATGATCCAGATGTGAGAGTATATTATCCATTTTTGAAGTGCATTTGATGTGAATTACTGACATGCTTCTTTGTTTTCAGTGTATTCATAGTATGGTGGAATTATTCAGTGTGGTGGGTATGGTCTAAGGCGATGGGAGTCTGCAGTCTTTGATCTCCGTGGCTATAGACTAGTCATTGTTCGGAGTATATGCTAATGGTACAGTATACCTATTAAATATATAGATAAAACTGATATGCACATATTGTCATTGTAGTATTGAACAATGTAGTTGAACAGCTCAGGTTTTCCTTATACAGTGCAGGTTTAATGTTTTTTGGATCAGATATTATGACCTTTTCATCCAGTTAACCGAGTGAATCTCTTGTGCATTGTCCAATAAAAAAGCTCATTACTGAGTGGGAAAATTTTATTTTAAAAAGGCTCAGACTGTTCTCAAGTTCTGTACTAAAAATATGTTTTATATCTTTGTACATCTTAACAGACTTTTTGGAAAAGTAGTATGTTCACTCAGTGAGGAAATCTAAGTGCTAGAATGAGTGAGTTTACTTGTTTACTTAATAAATGGAAGAATGTGAGGCTGGCCCATTAAAGTTTAATGTTTGTTGTCCTCATGAATCACACGCCTTGTGTTGGGAGTCATGGGGCGGTAGAGATGCTTAGAACTTTTCCCAGAGGGCTTTTTCTCAGCTTGGCATTCCCAAGGTGAACATCCTATTAACCCCTCAATGTTTGTGCAGAGACAGATTGGTTCATTTGAGTGCCAATGGACCAGAAGGCTTTTGGGAAGTCACACCACTACACGCCTGAAGTGAAGGACTCCCCTCTTCACACACACGCACACATGCACACACACACACACACACACACACGCACACACACACACACACACACACACATGCATGCACGCACGTGCGCGCGCACACGCACACACACGCATACCATTGTGCTATTGGCAGCCTCTCCACTTAGAACAAATAAGGCGGATAATACTTGTTTCTTGAATATTAATGTGTATATTCAGGGGTGGGAAATGGTAGTGAAGTGGAGATCCTGTTGTCCAATAGCATGAAGGCTGTTTGTCTGTGGATTGTGCTTGTTCTTTCTCTGTCTGTGTGCTTCTAATCCAGTCCACTTCCCTCCTGTTGCATGCAGCTCAAACCTCCAAATTGTATGGGCTTTTGGAGCAGTGAAGAATGTTAAGTTCAGTACAGAATTTGGCATCACTTTAAGCTTTTGTTAACATTAAATGAGTCCAAAATTAAAAGGTAGCAGAGGAAAAAAAATAAGTAAAATTTAACAAAAAAGTTTTCCAATACACAACTAACTAAAAACTATAATGAATAGCATAGCATGGACCAAACAGAATTGCATGTACAATCATGATGTATAATATGGTTTTGAAGATGTTATTCATTTCAGGCATAATTTCATCCTTCCTTTACAGTTTATATAAATTAAGACACTGAAACACTCAAATTAACCCAAACTAAACTGAAACTACAGCTAGTCAAATCCTGAAAAATAAAAAAAAGTAAATTAAAACTAAACTGAATCAAAACACAACCTTCAAGACAAAATAATAAAAACAACTGAGAATGACAGAACTATAATAACTTCTGTCAACTAATTATTAACGTAACGGCACTGAAGTAGACACACAATAAATGAAAAGCACACCAACAAATCAATTAAAAAATCATTTTGTTTGATTAAAAACATGAAACTAAGGTTGCAACCACCTGAAACTATTCTAAAACTTCAGGCAATTAGATCCAGAGGAAGTGTACTATAGTGTAGAACAAAAACACATTCACAAACACTAATTATTTTCCATTAATATTACTTCCCCTCTAATTTAATCAGCAACCTGTTTCCTTTTTTTTGCCTTAAAATTGGAGCTTATCCTTTTATTGAACATAAAAATAGCATGTCAATACGATGTTGTCCTTCAAAAAGTTGGAAAGCTTATTGCGGTTGTAGGAATGGAGAAGTCAGAAATTTGCTGCACAATTTTTGTCCTTTCTCTTGGTACTCACTCCCACACTGTAACAATGTGTCCACGATACTGAGTAAAATATTCCAGTTGAATAAAATATATGATTTATTGGCAGAAATGGTGCAATGAGTAAAGAATATAAATCATATACATTTAGTTTTCTCTCATGTCTGGCTAGAGTACATGATCTGTGATACAGTACTGAAGTGAGATAACTACGCACATTATGTATTTCCACAGTATTTGATCCTAAAAAGTCCTGTTGTCAGGTTCATTTAATCGGAGCTCGTCATCAAAATGGCAAAACAAGCTTCTGGCATCCTAGGCTCATTGTCGAGAAGATGTCTTGGCTCGTACATCGGCATATTCTCGACATGGAGGCAACACTGTTAGCTTTGCAACTGGAGGGTGAGAGGCTGGTAATGAGAGGGGAGCTCCTAGTTCCCCACCGCCTCATACCTTAGCTGTCTGTCAGCAGCCTCGTTATCTCAGGTTTCTTCTGCTGGTCTGCCTTGTTATCCTTAAGTCCTGTCTGTTGTCTTATTACACCTAAGAAGAAAGAACCAGTGTCATATTAAAAGACTGGACAGTATCTATTCATAGAAGCCAGAACCAAATGTCATTGCAGTCTCCTGCCTGTGGGTATTAGCTGCAATCGCTGCAGAGTTAAAATCTTCTGTAGTATTACACCGAAAAGACATCAGTTAGGTTTTGATAACACTGTCAGGATCTAACAATACTCACATGACGTATCTCCCGATAGTGAGGAGTTTCCTTTTTCCTTCTCAATGCTTCACCACTGTGTTGTTTGACATGATCGTAAGCCCTGGTCAGTGTGAGTCAGCACTTGGTGAGTGTAAAGGTCTGCCATGAAGATGGGCCACCCTGCAGGTTAAAGGAAAATCCAACCATCATGTTTTTGTGCAGCTGTGTCCTGGCTATCTTTCAATTGTTGGCCTCAGGAGGAATTGCTGTGGTGATTGAAACCATACTTACATAACTGGAAGCGTACATCTTTTCCATTTTATCCACTCCAAAGCTCTGTTGAAATTTTCCACCTTCTTATACTGTCCATCCCACTCTTAGTAAGGCATTAAAATACTGTAATGTACTGTACACTTCATCTTAGATATTTAATGTCATTGATGGATACATTCAAACAGGCAGTATATTTTTTCCTGTCAGTATTTTTTGAACATTAAAGTGACTTTCAATTTTAATGTAAATTTGAAATTACTGTAATTTTTGTGTAACTGTTCCTTTTAATATGAAACCAACTATCCACTAGAGCCCGACCGATATGGGATTTATGGGGCTGATGCCGATATCGGGGGCAAAAAACCCCCTGATATCCGATATATCGGCCGATATATTAAATAAGAACATTAATATACACAGGATATATACTGTACATGAACACAAATTCTTATAATACCCAAAATATGATTCAAGACTAAGAAGCAGAACACTACTAAATTCAAGTAATTAGCACAGAATTTAATACTATAGTTGACCATTAAAATAAAAACAAGTGGCTGCATTCAGCTGAAAGTGATCATACATAGGCTGATTTGAGGTGTTTTTAAACTAATACATTATGTGTTTTTAAAAGGCTCAATCACAAAAACATCTATTAGTCATATTTACTTGCTATTGAAAAGTTCCATCTGCAGCCACGACGACGACGACACACAAACATCCTGCCCCCTCAAATGAAAGTTCTGAAGTTCCAGGAGGTCGGGAAAAGGTAAATGAACTTCACAACAGCGGGAGACGTAAAGGAATTACTAATGCGTGTTAAGTTTCACTTTCACTTTGCGCATACCCATTGTGAGGTACACTCGGCACGGACCGCGCAGCCCCGTATGACTGTGAGGGGGCGGGGCCAGGCACTCGGGGAGAGTGCAGAGCAGAGTACAGCGACACAATCTCTGCGCCGCAAAAGGTTAATATATCGGCTACATATTGACCAATGTTGATTAATCGGTAATACGCTATAATCAGCCGATTATATTGGCGGGCCGATTAATCGGTCGGGTTCTACTATCAACCCACAATTTACTCCCCTATGGATACTTTTAAATGTGGAATTTAATCCTGACATGTGAAATGTCAGGATTTCCTCTGAAAAGTAGGCAGTTACAAGACATGGCACTTAAATAGACTTCATAGTTGATGAATGCCCTCTCTCAGTTTTCATAACAAAATGCATTTTCAGTTCTTAGTATGTTGGGTTATTGCCTTTTAAAAAATTTCTCCCATTCATTGAGGACAAAACATTATTAAATATTTTGCATTTTTCAAAGCCCTCCCAATTTGAAAGGCGCTTTAATTAAAAGAGGACATTAGACTAGACTTGGGCTGCTGTATCTTTTCAACGCTCTCAGTTCCTTTAGGTTATCACAAACAAGCCAGTTGCTGCAGCTCTGTGTCTTAGTACATGGAATACATCAGCAGTGCTCAGGTGTGTGGGTTGTAAAGTAATAAACAAATCTTTAAAACCAAATTGTAACCCTGTCTCTGTTTTTTCATATAGAATGGCAACGATGGCATTGCATCATAAAAAATACCATTTAAAGAACACAGCAGTCTTTTGTCTTACAGTATATAAGCAATGACACGAGAATCTCCACTCAGATCCACTTATTTAGGGATGACTTTGTTGAATTAAAGTGAACACCAGTGATCCACATATAACCCAACAGCTTCCAGTCCAATTAAGAAACACATTAATTACTCACCGCCATATCATTTAGCCCGTCACCCTCCTAGTCCATGTCTCTGAGAGCGTCTTGTCACAAACAATTAAGCCAATAAAGATGGAAGTTAATTAAATTAAAGGCAGGGACGTCTCGTTTGTTGCAAAGTCATGACAATCATGGAGGCTGGAGGGTGCAGGTTATCGATGGCTGCCTTTTTTGGGAGGGGCTACGTTGACCACAGTGCCTCACACTAAATGATGTGTTCCATCTTTTCAAGACCACCTTGACTTAGCTTTGGGGAGATGAGGCTGACAGCAGATTTTTATGCAGAAGCTCCTTCCAGTTCACACTGTGAACCATCTGTCTGTCCTGACCTTGTGGCAAATATATATGCTCTTTGCATATGGACTCTGGATTTCAGCAGCACGTCAACACTTATTTTATACAACAAGCACTGAAATTTAACAAAAATGGCCACAAATGTTTTTTGAATGTGTAGTCATGCTTAAGTGTGTGATGTTGGAACAATTTTGCATCAGGAATATTCAGTCTAATATACCAGTTGTATAAAATATGATTATATGCTCTAGTGATAAGCTATACTGGATTGGTACGATAGATGGGATATAGAAATGTGGCAGGCAATAAATGAAAATGCTTTAAATAACAATAATAAAAAAAAAATGTGAATATACATATCACTGATCATTAATGTCATAAAACCAGTGGCATTCAACTCGAATAGTTTTGAGTATATACAGTACTGCACAAAAGTCTAACAACCACCTTCAGCTTTCTTGTTTTTGCAGGATTGAAGTGAGCATACATATTTATTTCTCATTCTGTTTTCTTCACATACAACAAGAAAATACAGGTAATATGTGCCCAGTCATAAAAAACACACAAAAAAAATAAGTCAAATGGGATCTAAAGGTAAATTCACTCTTTATTCTGACCTCTGACCCCATGACAAGAAGCCGAACAATCAATTAAAAACATCTGACATGTGCTGGATGAAACCTGGTATAAAACATCAGAAAATTATTGCAGTAAATCTCAAATTATTTGAACAAAAGAGTTAAAGACATGTTAATTGCAAAGGGAGGTCTAAATACGACCACTTTCATTTATAGAGGCTGTTTTTTCCCTGAAATGTTTATTTTTACTGTTGCATTTCACATATAACCTGGTTAGATCTAAAAACAGCGACTGGCAAATGCATATGTGTGGTCATTAGAATTTTACTAAACCAACAAACCTAATGTTGGATGAGGACTTTTGCACAGAACTGTAAATATATATTTAGTGCATGCAGTTGCTGTCATAATTCGATTAGGTTTTTGTTGCAATACTACTGCTTTTCTGTTGAGTTCTGCCTGTACCATATCATCACTATGTGCTCTGTCTCTGACCACACATGACAGAACTGCCGGTTTGACTGCACATTACATTTACATAACTGTTACTTGTGTTTTATCTTTATCATCAATTTAATGCTGTGAGAAAAAAGAGAAGGTAAAACCATTTTTATTTTAAGACCCGTTGCAAGGCAAAAACATTCAAAAACTAAGTGAAAACAAAATGCTCTACACTTGAAGATGTAAATTTAATTGTTTTCCATGTTTACTGTTTTCTCTCTAAATTGTTGCTGTGGTAAATGACAGGAAAAACGTACCTTTATTCTTTTTGGTGGACAAACATCACACTACTTCTGTCTTTCCACATATTTAGAGTTTACACCTCCACATTAACTCCACTTTACTGCTACATTGATTCACATTATAATTCTGCATTAATCAAAGATTTTTCTCACGTGGTGTAGTGTAGTGGAATACATTACTTTGCATTTAATGGCGTGTTTTTGGCCATCTATAGTGAACTGTTCCAACATAGAACACAGCCATGTTGTTTTTTAATTGGAGGGAAGAAGGATTAGTTAACAAATTAGAAGCTTAAGTGATCCCTGCTGGGAAATTCTGCTGTTACTCAGTCCTGTCCATGGGAAGGTAGGAGTACAGGGTCAACAAAAAAAAAAAAACACCCCAGGAGCAAATTCAGCTTCTGTCTAAACGACACTTCAGCAAACTGGATCCCTGCCAACATGTTGGGTTTGACCCTGGGTTCATCAGTTGTGAAGGATGGTCTCTCTAACCATCAAACAGTCCCTAATTCTCCAAGCACCAAAGAAATCAGAATCGAGCAGAAGCACCATACACACTCATCAGAAAATATCCTCTCATTGGAAAAAAAATTAAAGTTAAAAAAACAAGTTAGTAAATACAAATGAATATACAATCCTTGCTCTATGGTGGAGGGTGCTGTTACAGTTAGAAATCCCCTCCGAAGCTGTCATTCAGGTATAGAAAACCGAGGCCTGTACCTCATTAAGGTAGGAACTGAACTCTGAGAAGTCTCAACAGTCTCCCCAGGGTTTTGGTTACCAGGATTGTCCACAGGTTGTTTAGCAGTGTAATGTTTTTGGTGTCTTCTGTCTGTGTCACCAGGCAGTGGAGCCCCATCTGCTGCCACACGCGGGGATTGGATGAAGAAATGGCTCACAGCTTCTCCAAACTCCATTCCCCTTGGGTCTGACTCAGAAAAGCTGGCCTTGACACTGCCAGCATGTTGGTAAGAATCTATAATTAACTTCATGTAACACCAATTCGTGTCACTGCTGTCTCACCAGCACTGACTGACATCCCTCTCCTGACTTTGTGGTACATCGGCGCAGACCGGCCTAAAATACACTCTTTATACTCACATACTGTATATAACACAACAGGATTTTCTCAGCTTTGTAATCATCCCATGTTTTTTCTGTTTTTTGCTTTTGTTACCATCAGCCTATGTTTTATTAATATTATATGTAGCAGCTGCATTAATAGGTATTGTGTAGCTATTAAGAAGGCCCTAATATGATCATTTTTATATCTATATTCTCATCTGGGAATTCTTACACAACAGCTTTGTATGCAGACTCCTTATTTATCTCAGACTGCCCTCTTATGCTACCCCATGGTACAGTCTCTCACCAGGAGGGGAAAGGTAGTTAGAGTGGGCCTGAATAGAGACAAGACAAGAGGATGGTTCATATGAGCCAGGCTTTTGCACATGCAATCATCGGCAATTGCTTTACAATACATGCTGTGGAAATTTCTGTACAACTTGATCCCTATGTACTCTGACGTCTCCGTGACATAAGCAACACAATGACGCATGTGAGATCAAGCTACAGTTTTTGGAATCAGATGTGGTTGGTGATCTCCAGTGACTACAAGAGCTCAGTGAATGAGAAGAAATGTCTCGCTTTTGACAGAAACATGGCATCACCTGCCTACGGATTTAGATGTAATGAGTGACATTGGTGCTGTTAGTGGTTTTTCCCAGAACAAGTTTTTCCAAACTGATATGAAGTGTTCACCGTTAGAAAAGGACATAGTAAGTGTAGAAAAGTTCTGAATAAAAACTATATAACTCTTGTAAATATAGTGGATCCACACCAAACTTTTGGTTATGGAGCGTATTTTGATTATCACGGTTTTCTGTGTGTTCAGACACGTAAGAGTAGCTTTTCAGAAAAAAATAAGTGCATGTCTGACATAGTGACAGAAAGTACTTTATTCATAGTTGAGATCTTTTTTCTTGACTGATCTACAATTTGTTGAGGATATGAAACTTTGAATGACACTGGCTTTGTGTGGGTTTTCACACTTTCATTTTATAAACACAGATCTTCAGAGTGAAGAATAAACTCTATCTACAGCTAATGCCATAGGCTCTTAAAATACCCATCAGTTGTAGTCAGTGTACTCAGTAATCTGTAAATGGTGAAGTGTCAACAGTGAGATTCAGTTTATCTCCTATGAGCCTTTTGGAAAAGTTTAAATATTTCCCAGCTGCTTTTCTGAACATGACAAAAATATGAATTAAAAAAAGAAAAAAAATGATTTGATCAAGTTCTAGTTTTGATCAAGCTGTAGTTTGTATAGTTTGTGTAGAATAAACATAACTTTTTGCGGTTTTACTAAAAATAATAATCATTTTCTAAGTTCTGAATTCTTCACAAAGAACCCTTTTTTCTGCCAAACAGGACCCATTGGCTCTGCAGGGCCCCACAGGTCGTAGTGCACTGCCTGCACATCTCTGTTTATGCCCCTGTCTGGATCTGCTATCTGCCTCTAGCAGATCCAGGCGCTTTCAGCCTCCCTCCCAAAAAAGTCTATACTGTTCTGATTGGCCAAGTTAAGGAAAGCTGCCCCAGTTTTTGTTGGCTCCAGAGGCTCAATAAACAAACAGGAATAAAAGAATTTCACTTGTTTTTCTCATTTTTGCCTTGAACTGTAAACTTTACCAACCAGTGAAAAGTCACTAACCTTCAGGTGGGTGTTAGTGTGTGTTTTGTGAGACTACTGTACTTGAAGCGCACGATCGTTTGTGGACATCTATCAGGAGCTGATGTTGGCTCGTTGTCAAAGTAGGAAAAAGTAGATTTATTGTAGCTGTAGCTGTAGTTGTGTGCACCAGAAAACCACTGAAGTTGGCAATTTACATTCATATCTATCACGACTCAAATTATAAATGTCATGAAGACTTTGAAATTATGTAGTTTATTTTTTGAAGAAGTTGTCACTATACTGATGTGTGTCACTTCAGCCTCACTTTTTTTTTCTTTTTAACAGATAATTGTGTTGAACAATGAACAGAAATATGTTTTTACAGAACATAATATCAGAGTGATATTATCCTTTGACACTTTGCATACCTAAATTGTTATTGCATTGTCTTCTGTTCATAGAATTTTACTTAATACACATTTGTGGACTTTTTTTTAAAATTCAGATTAATGTGACAGAGTAACACAGTTGTACAGTTCATAACACTGTCGACTCACAGTGTGAAGGACCTGGGTTTGAGCCCAGTGTCGGCTGATGGGGACTTTTCTGTGTGCAGTTTGCAGGTTCTCCCTGTGGGTTTTTTTTCTAAGTACTTTGGATTATTCCCACTGTTCACAGACCTGATCCTTAATAACTGGTCCCTCTAAATTGCCTGTGAGCAAGTAAGAGTGAATGGTTGTTGGTCTCTTTGTGTGGGGACACATCCAGGGTGTACCATGTCTCTGGTGGGATAGACTCCAGTCCCCCACAATCCTCCAGACGATGAAGTGGTTTGGAAAATGGATGAATGAAAGAATTAGTGGATGAATTATTGAGTTATGGTCAAAGTATATTTGGTGACATTGGAGTGACCGTGACGTGGACCACTGATAATTTGTGCTGGTTTTAAAGAAATTCCTTCAGGGTGCTTCTTAGATACAGATACACTTAGACCTCAAACATATTATACCTCCAGTCATGGCTGTTGCAAGTTTGGAGACATAGGACAATGTTGGAAATTAAGTGTCTGGTGAACGCTGAAGCCTGTGTCAGCATTCACTTTATCATTGAGCCATTTACATTCACACTAATTCTCTGATGATTATATCTCATTTCTGGAGTTCTAAGATTATTCAAGTGATCATTGTAAACAGTATAATCTGATATGTATTTGTCAGATAACAGCAATAATCTGATTATCAGAAATCAGATTAACACACCTGGATTTATCCTCAACTTCAATACTTCACTGTCTTCCTGTATGTTCTTTTACACCTAACGTGAGCAGAAGACAACAACAGGAAATTTGAGTCCACCATCACTATGTACGTACACACTCCGAAAGAAGTCTGATAATGGACTGGAGCGTCTAAACCAGGGTTTTACTTTATCACATTTCTGAAGTGCATTTCTGATTATTACATTAATCTGATTACTAACAGATATCAGATTTTAATGGTCATGTAAACAGGCTCAGTGTCTCTGATCCTGAGAGGTATCAGTCTGTCCTCTGACAATCCTTCTCACAGCAGCAGGTGTTGTGCTAGATTATTAAAGTATGTTTCAAACAAGTATAGCTTCTGGCAAACTGCAACATAAAACATTTCTGTTATGTAGATTTGCCTCTCTTCTCACAGTACCAATTTTCAGAAAGGTTGTAAATTATAACCCCCCACTAAAAAACACCCTTGTTCTCCTTCTAAACTAACACCTCTCATCACATCACATGCTGCTCTACTACAAACATCACTTTGACTAGAAAGACCAGGAGTGCTGCATTCATAATGCCACCCCATGGGGTTGTCACACTATAGAACAGGGGTCACCAACACGGTGCCCGCGGGCACCAGGTCGCCCGAAGGGACCA
>JAPQRQ010000013.1:2565962-2588545 GCA_037367365.1 Apogon talboti | reverse complement strand
AAACTGTACATACTTCGCTATTTCAGAAGTGCGTATCAAACTGGTAGCCCTTCGTATTACTCAGTACCCTTGAAGTACCCCCAGTTTCAAAAAGGTTGGTGACCCCTGCTATAGAACAACAACAACACAGTATTTTAAGATTCACAAATGTCTCTGGTCTGTTAACACAAAGTCCAGTAATGTGTTAGAAATAAAGGTGGGGAGGTTTTGGGTGGCATCACAGTGAACAAAAGTGCTATTGTTTTTCCAAATCAATAATTTGTTTGAGTAGTTCTGTAATTGTTAAAAAAAGATGTAAAAAACATCATTTCATCCCAGGTTCATAAAAGTGAATATTTTTTTGGTTGTTTTCCTCCTCTGCCTTGGGGATGTCGTTGTGAGCTTTGAAAAATACTTCTTCACAATGTTTTGAGACGCGAAAGGCTTCATTGATGATTGAAAAAATAATCACTGGACAATAATCGCCAGTTTCAGTCTTAGCTTTACAGCTGCTCACAGATTGTAGATATTTTTCTCATCAGTTGCACCATTGTTTTCAACATGGTCAGATTTGTCCAGAATGCCACAAGTGCAGATCGGTGTAAACATATGGCACTCTTTGGCAGGGAACATTTGGCGGTGTAGATATTTTTTGTTTGAGTCGATCGAAAGTGTGATCCAGATGGCATAATGTTTCCTTGGCAACCTGTTTTTCTTCTGAAAAATAGTTTTAAAAAATTAAAAGGCAATGTTGACACAAAGAGATGACGACTTGCAGGCCGTCTCCAAATTTCCATGGAAGTCAATTCGTCACTCAGGGTGTTGAGGCTCATTATTGCAACAAAGAAACTCAGTCTTGTCTGGATAGAAGTGACATGTGGTGTAGTGGGAGGAAGGTTAAGGTTTCTGTGGATGCTGTTTTTTAGTGCTGCTATTTCCCTTAAGATTCATGGTATACTCTGCTTTTATTTGATTTACACAGGACAGCCTAGAAATCAGGGCATAACCCACAGTATATGTCCAAGGCCAGACTCAAATCAACATCCACCTGAACACAGAAGGCAGACAGACTTTTCCCTTTTCAGTTCAGAACAAAACATGGCTAGTATTGGCCTTCAGATAGTTTTGTTCAATACCTCTTGGGGCTCTGTTTGGTTGTGGTTTCTGAGGTCACTTTGTAGCTACATGTTCTGAACATTTATCAGAATCATCCTTACAGTGTGTTGTTCTGCCTTGTTTGGAGATGTAATCTGTCGTTTTGTATGTCTCAGAGTGACCACACAGTTTAGATTTTGTGTGTCTGCTGTTGGAAGATGTCCAATTGTGACAACTTTTTTTATGTCCTTTATAAGACTTAAAACAACAACACTGTGATTGATACACACAATACAAACACATGCCGATGTGGTCTTTGTATATAATTTAGAGACTGCTGAGGAAAAATGTGCTTTTCTGTTATTGGAGTATTCACAAAGACCTTAAAATTGTTCAATAACATCTGGTAATTGTATAATTTTTTTTGTATCACTGGAATACCAATACAGTTACAAAGGAGGTACTATTGAAAATCTTTGTACAAATAGATGGTTAGTGCTCAGAAATGCCAACAAAATGCAGTTTTCATTCTAATCAAAGACCAAAATAATGGTTTTGAACATCACAGCACATAACTGAGATAGAAAACTGTCAAAACCAACAGATATATATTCCTTTTTTATATTTTGTTTTTGCAGTACAAGATCTAAAAAGCATGTGTACTGTATCCTATTTGTATTAGTTATACTTTCATGTGTGTAGGCTCCCGATAGATGTGCGTAGGACTTCATGTAAGAATAGTGTCTTAACACATTACTTTCATTTTCTTGCTGGCTGCTTCTTAGTAAAGTTTCTAAAGCACTTGCACAGAAAAGTAATTTCAGCTAATAACATTCTTTATCATTAACTTGGCAGTACTTCAACCTTTGTTAGTTTCTTAATGCCGTCTACACTCTTTTTACTGTGGCTGCCGCTCCTTTATTGCTTTAAATTTTGTTTTTAGTTTGTTATTAGCTTTGTGTTAATTGTGTCATTGCCTGACAAGGACAAAAGAGTCTCCTCGGTCACATCCACATGGTAAACCCATGGGAACCTGGAGTCCAGCAAGTTTGGTCAGTGAAAAACCACACTTTAAAACCTTACCCAAGCAATCCCCCTGTGTTCTCCGGTGCTCATGATCAAACTTGTAACGTTTGTTGGTCGACAAATGATGGCGACACAACAACTACTGTCCCATATCAAACACAGTTCCTTACCATGAACTCATCATATCCTCTCTATGGATTCCTCCCCAGTGTCCATGCATGTAATAAAGATTGTGTCACAGTGTGGCTTGACACGGTTGTCTGAGTCTATCAAGGTCCATGTTCCTTGGGGAGAAATGAAAAGGGATTGCAGAAGAAGATCTATAGAAGCAGACTAAAATGAGCTTGAGACCGCTTTTCTTTCTTGTCTAGATGTTTTGAACTGATGTTCCACTTTATTACAGTATAATGACATAAGCGATACAAATTCAAAAGCATTTGGAGATAAGTAGAGGGAGTCATTGAGGAAATTTTAAGCATGATTATTATAAATTAGGCTTCTTGAGAAACGTGTGGGCACAATTTTATGAAGTTGGATGTCTTCATTTGAAATCCCATGAATATATTCAATATTCAAATTAATAGCTTCTGTTAAGACAATGTGAGGAATGTTGATAGTGACTAGTTCAACTTACACTCCTTATAGATACATACGAGATTATGTGCGAGTTATGTGCTTGACCTCCTCTTTTCGCACAACACCCACAAGATCCACTCTGAGACAAAGTTGTTTGTCCTGAGGTTACTTGCCTCATTGGCTACAGGCTAATAGTACTGACCTCAGTTTCACTGAAAGCCTTTAAATACCTTTTACTTTTATATTTCAGATGTTTCACAGCCCTCATCAGTGATTCCAGTTTGTCTCAATTTAAAACAATAGGCACTGGCACTGAAACTTTCACATCATGTTTTTTTTGGGGGGGGGGGTTGACATAGAGGAAGTAAGCACTTTTGTGTTTTTCAAGCAAAGTGAATGGCAGTAATAATGAGATTAATGCTTTTTGAATGATCGGTCAAAAATGTTCCACTATGGTCTTTTGAGGCAGCTGCCTGTGTCGTCTAAGATGGATTTCTTTGTTCTTGAATATTATAGCGAAGTCTCTAAATACAGTTGTGCCGTTTCATTCTGATGAGCTGATGTCAAAGCTTGTAATACATCTTTAGTGTTTGAAAGAAGGGAGGTTGTAAAGGTTTTTCTGCCTTAAAATCCAATAATATGCTGGAAATGTCTTTGTATTTTGTGCAAATGCAACAGAAAGCAGCAAAAACTGCCTTCTGCCAGTTAGTTGACTTGGGTTCACTTGAAAACTTCCTAGAGTCCAAAGATTACATATTATGTTCTTGAAAAATGTGCTGTGAATGAACTCCTCGTGTTCCTAACATTAGCAATATTTTGAGTTTAACAGCAGCCACTGATATTTTACAAGCATGGTTGAAAGCTTCCAATGATTGTTCTGTAGTTAACGAAGAGTTAATGGAATTAGCACTGAGCTCAGAGATGACCAGTGATAGTTTTTGAGTTTTGGCAACAATGTATCTGCTTTGGATACTTGCTCAGTAGTTAAGAGAATTCATCTTAATAGTCACATTAACAGCATACGATTCGACGGATACTCTCTTATTATTATTTTCATATTAGTAGCATGTCAGCTCTGTGTCATTGAACACTTACTTAAACTTATTTTGCATGACTCCATTCTATAACATATAGGCCATTAGCTATTCATTTTCTCTCAGAAGCATATTCCTGCTTTATTGTTACCAAGTACGTAAGTTGTTGTATATGACATGTACGAATTGTAAACTTGAAGTGACATCTAGTGGTGAGGCTGCAGTTTACAATGAATTGAATTCCCCCTGCCTTACCCTCCCCTTCCTAATCAGTAGGAAAGTATACAGTGGACAAAAAAAGGTCAGGGTTGGTTTATCTGTTTTGAACTACCATTGAAACGATGAGGACAAGCTCCTTCTGTAAATACTATTAAAAAAACTGCTAATTCACCAAAAACACACAACAATCCCATTTCAGGTGATTATACACAAATCAAAACATAATTATCAATATTATATATTCTGCATCACCTTAAATTCTGCATGCTGCATCTTAACATTTTACTCATAGTAACTGGTGCACACTGGTTCTTCATAGGTTGCAAATTTGATATATTTAAATGTCTTTACTTGCTTTAGTGTACTCTCCAAATCCCAAAGCTCTGATACTACAACAATGTCACAGGACAGTTGCAGTGATGGTCATCAAGCAACATCATAATGTTAGCACAGGAGCAGGAGCATCACCAATTTGGCCATAGTAGATCATGCACAAACATATCACTTAAGAAAAATGCAAGTTTGAAGAAGAGAAAACTTTATAAAAGGGAACCTGTGTTGGTTAGTAAGTCAAACTTCTAGTGAATTACTTATAAGCACAACCTTTCATTTAGAATTGGAAATATATAATGAGTCAGAATGGGTTTAGAAGTGTTTAAATTGCTAATAATGTGCTCTTTCAATTTCCCTCAGTACTCTAATATCAATAAGCAGTAGTTGCGAGGTAATTGCACGATTAGTAGGTGAACCTTAATATAAAGTGTTGCCTAACATTTAATTCTCAGAGGATGAAATTCTCCTTCTGAGTTTCAACAAAATTAAAGGCTTTACTTCAATGTTTGCAAGACATTAGCCTTAAATCAGAATCTGCATCTAGGAGCCACTGTGAATGATCTTTAGCCATGATCTCTTACATGAAACAGGGAATTACAATCACTGGTCACTTTCTTACATGTAGAAATACACCTGCTGTGCATCTGTTCAACAAATGTCTAATAGGTAGCAAATCAATGGGTTCTGGTATGTACACTTAGTCAAATCAAGTATCAGAACAAGGGAGAAAGGTGATTGAGCAGTGATTCTCTGAGTAAAGATGCCTTGTTGATACCAGAGGTCAGAAGAGAATGTCCAGACAGGGTTGAGGTGATAGTTAACAGTGACCACTGCTTGCAGATGAGTAGGGATGGGAATTGAGAACCTGTTCACAAAAAGAGCTGGTTCCTGGAAGCTTGATTCCTTGGAATCGTTTCCCTGCCTGCTTAACGATTCTGCTTATCAGTTCTACCTTTGTTGCATGTGCGTGATGATGTCACACGCACGCTGCATTGTTTTGGTTTAGAATGTAGCCAACATGGTGTCGCAGCAGAAACGCTCCAAAGTCTGTCTGTATTTCACGGGTAAAGATGATATCATCCACTTGGAACACTTACAAAGCTTCCATTTCTTCAAAGGGGGGAAATACCTCCAACATGATAAAACATTTGTCCACAGCATGCAATTCATTTGCAGGAATGTCACGTGTTTGATACGCTACTTAGCGACGCTTGTGAATCTCGCGGCAGAGCAAACACCAGGGCGTCATCCAGGCCCGGTTCTGGTGGGGGGGTAAACGTCCTGCCCCCTCAAATAAACATTTCTGAAGGTAGGGAAAAGGAAAATGAGGTGCACAACATCAGGAGACATAGGGAAATTAGTAAAGCGTCTTAAGTTTCACTTTCACTTTGTACGGTGGTGTGGTGCCCCCCCCCTAACATTCCTGATTGCCACCACCGGCCTGGCGCATTCTGTTAGTATTATTTGTGCATGCTGTATATGTTATATTTTCTGTGCAGAGATGAAAATGTAAAAGACGGTTAATGTAAACAAACCCATTTGTACTCTTTTATTCCCTCACCCAGTGAGAATCGATAAGAGAATCGGATCGATAAGCAAAATCTATAATGGAATCGGAAATTAAATTCTTATCAATTCCCATCCCTACAAATGAGGTATGCAAAAGAGGATCTTAATACATCTTAAATTGAAGCAGATGGTCTACAGCAACATATACACTCACTGCCCATTTTATTAGGTACACCCAGTACTAGAAAGATGTACCTAATATAGTGGCCAGTAAGTGTGTTTCTGTCGGTGCTTCAGTGAGATCAGGACCTCCAATATGTAGAATGTAGGTTATTTTAAATACTGTGGTATTGTGTATTCAGAGAAATCTGAAGACAGCAATTTTCAGCGTGTTAGTGGAACTCAACTCCAGTCTTGTGGGCTTCTTCAATGTCATAATTCTACTAAACAAGGTGTTTTTACAACTGTGACAGAAGCAATAACAATCTAAGACAGGACTTTAGAGTGAAAACGCTACAGAATAAATCGGACCTACATGAACTGTCAACATTTTTTACAGATTGTGACATTGAAAATATTATTTTCCATCACAGTACTATCCATTTTCATTTTTCATGAGAGGCTTGCCGTTGCTTCGTTAGCACAAGAATCAACAGCAGCGATAGACAGTGCTCTTAAAAGACAGCTGGAGACAGGCGTTTTGCAGAGAAATTGCAAATCTGTCTCTTCAGTCTTTTCATTATCTAACATCATGACAAACTGAGGGTACCCCAGGGAAGTGGCAACCAATATAGCAGCAAGTATCAATAATTCATGCGTTCATATATTGGACAAATACTAGCTCACTATTGTCAGGCAGTTAAATATAATGTTACTGAAATGGAGAGGAAAGAGCCAGAAGCAATCTCAAATGGCCTGGTGATCGTTATTCAGCAGTGGTTAATTGTGCTAATTCAGGAAAGGCTAAGATATGCCTCTGCAGACTGATGAAATGAATGTGTGGTGGAAGGATCCCTCTCTTGTTTAAGGAATTAATTACGAACGTTTAATGAAAAGGAAATATTCCCATTTGCATTTTCATGGCTTGAATATCCAATGAATCTCACGATGATATAGATTGACAGGGCAGTTTCTGTAGAATTCCTATTTTGACTGCATGCTAATGGAAATTGCCTTTTAACTGACATATTAGTACTACAAAGATAATGTTCTTAAGAGTCTCTTCTATTGATTTTGGATGGTACTTTCGGATAGCACTTATCCGTAATTTACGTCATTTTGCAGCTCATATTCTGGGCCGTGGGCGTCTCCTTGCTTGTGCTATTGTTGAGACATTCAGTAATGCTCCCTCCTGCCATGAGTGTACATATCTACTCCTTTTTCAACCCGATGGGCAGTACGCCTCCAGATGAAAAACCATTTCCGAGTGCCCAGGACATTCCAATGATGCTGCAAATTTATGAAGATGCTGTTTTGCGACCCTAACATGATGGCAAAATACCCCGAGGACATCTTGTAATGGATTGTGTGATATGTCCGGAGACCCACACAACATCAGTCACTATCCAAGAGGGAAACAAAATGGGGTTGCAGGGACCCTCATTTTGATTAGGAGTGCCTCGTTCGCTTGTTTGTTCAGGGCCCGAGGTCTGAGTTTGGAAAGCATGGGACCTTCAATGATCTTCAGCAGTTTGTTTTTAACAAGCAATGACAAACAACATCATCTCCTTTCCCCTCCCTCTGCTCTCCCACTCTCCAGACTTTTATCTTTGCTCAGCCTTTGAACCAGGCCTTAAGGCAGCTGCAATGAAAAAGACATGGCCCTAAGGGTGCCTGCCTCCCAACAGGATACTCTCTAATTCTAGTATCTCTTTCTTACAAAACACCCTGGTGTCTACAGTGTGTCAAAAATACTGCTAATGAAGCCTGCCCCAATAATCACTTGACACATATGAAATGTATAGTTTTTAATGTTTCTATTTTTAGTTCATGAACACGACCCCAGAAAATATGTAAACTGCCCTAGAATTATTGAAGCAAAAAGAAATGTGCTAACTGTGAGTACAGTTTATGAACTCTGGCCATGCAGTGGTGTTGGTATTAGTTTTATATTTTAGACTTGTATTTAATTTTCTCTTACATAACTGTGCATCATTTGGGCCTTGTCCAGGGCCTACACATGAAAATTACCTCCTAGGTACAGTAGATCTGGTGCTTAGTATATATTGTGCATTGTCCCTCCCAAATGATAAAATAAACAGTTTATCAGGCTGGTAGTAGATCCTTAAAAAGTCTTAAAATACCAAGGTTCATGGTGTAAAGTTTAGTGGCGTCTAGTGATGAAATTTTCAACCAACTCTCCATTACAGTGGTTGCTAAAACACAAGAAATGCCCTCATGAGAGCCTGCGGTGGTTCGATCAGGCCTCGGGAATAATAACTTTGGTCCAGACTAAAACATAGTAAGTGATGTAACATATCTTAAGGCCTGTACACACAGAGGCCATGACGAAAACAACTACACAAAAGGGCAAAATATTAGTGACGGCGGTGATGCAAGTTTGCAATAGCTGTAATATGTGTTCAGTTAAGCATTTGAATATATTTGTGCACATCCATTTCAATAGAAATTGGATTGAAAATCACCTGGAGCTTCATCTGCAGGCTGTGTGTCTCTGTCCCTCCGATCCAGTTCCTTTGGGTCTGTGTGCCGGTAAAAAGGCTCACATGGTAGAAACTGTGTTAGTTTCATGACAATGTTACAGACACTCCTCACTGTCCTGACGGTGCAGTGTTTGGTTGGTGCTTCTTATGTGTTTTACACCTTTGTTTGGGCTGTGAAACTTTGGAAAAGTAAATAAAATGGCACTTTTTTGACATGTAATATCCACTGTGTGCATGATACAGATATTGGCTTGAAAAATATAATGATGTGTGAATTAACTCTGTTAGGTATTCTGTGGACTGTCAACCCACAGTTCGTCAGCTATTTGAAACGGGTCTGGAAGCTTTTCGCTAAATACTGTTAGCTTTGTGTTGTACCTTTCGCGATCATCAGCACAAAGGTGATCTAAACTAGTCACACGTATCTGTTTGATTTTCCTTTTTGAGCAGATATTTCTAAAACGGCAACAGCAGTGGTTGTTTAGCTATGTTTTGTTATTATCTGGAGCGGTGCTTTTGCCCTCCAGTGTACTGCGCATGTGCGGGATTACCGGACATAAACGATAACATGCAACATGTCCATATGTCAAAGCCTTAAATGCTGAATGCCATGTGAAATATAGAGGACAGTAAAAGAGGACAGCCATTATGGGCTACTTGTATTTTCAGGTGATTATGGGAAAAAAAAGATGTGGTTATCATATTCAATTAATACAATTAGATCTTGAACACTGAACCTCTTAATATTGATATTAAATAGGTCTTTAAAAGTTTTAACTGTAACTTGTTCATACCTGTAGATGCTCTGTTTATTTTATAGCTTTTTTTGGAGTGCTGTCCTGTCTGTTTTGGTGTTTTCAGTCCTATCTCTAGTTATCCAACAGGGATCAGTAGAAACTGAGGGTGGACGTGTTACCAAGAGCCATTTCAGGGACTCCAGAATTTCTGTGTTTTCATTAAAACACTTTTATTGATTAGATGCTTTTCTGTCTCCCTCATGCTTTTCACTGACATTTAGTGGCACTTGCCAAACAAGATATGAATAAATTTCCCTGTAAATCGCATGAAGATCCTTTGGCTAAAGCACTTGGCATTTATCAAGGTTTAAAGAAAATAAATTTGTTTTAATCTAAGATAAGTCATGAGAGAAATTAAACAGAACACATTTTTTAATACAGTGGGTGGTGGCAACATTTAAAAGATCTAAAAGATATGTTGTCGTTTTTGGTTTGGAAAAGCAGTGGGCATCTTAAAGCCTGTGTTGCAGTCTCTTCAGAGAGGAAATGTAAGGAAGTTCTGGTTTCAAGACAAATCACCAAAGAACTTATGTGACATGACAGATGCACAAATAAACCTTAGTGCATCTACAAACAAAAGAATGGGAAGACATTTACTACTAACTAAAGCCACCAATTAAATCCTACCCTCACTGCCGACTACAGATGTAAGATAATTATAAATAACATGGAAATGAACTATTTTTATATCTAAATTATCAGCTTCCTGTCAGTTAGACAATAGGATTAAAAAAATCACTTAGACATTAATACTCATTACTGACTGTGATATCAGTGAGTGAGATGATCTGATTTGTGAAGTATTTTAAATAACATTCCTGATATTAATTTTCCTCTAAAACAGTCAAATAAAAGTTAAACTAGTGAGATCCATCTTTGTTAACCTTACACCAGGAGATGACCTGCTCTGTTGAGGGAAAATGCATATTTTCAGCATAGATTCAGTTCTGTTATCTCCAATTTAAAAAAACAACTCTTTTTTGTCATCCACTAACCCTGAAGGATATTTTCTCTGATTGAACCTTCAAAACAGAACTGTTTTTTTTTTGTTTTTATTGAGATTTGGAAAGGACACAGATTGTGTTCTCCTGCGGTGCCTGGCCCACTTATTACAATAAAGCACGTGTGCTTCCAATTCACATTCATTTGTCATTTTCACATGTAGGTCGTCAATGTGTTTGTCTTCAATTGTTGTGTAAAGTCCTTTCCAAAGCTCCATTTAATTTAAAAATGAAAATAACCCTTTAAGCAATCAGACACTAATTTACGCCACAGAATACACAGGCTAAAATCTTCGTCAAAAATGCACTTTATGAGACAATACAGCTCTAAAGTTGCTGTGGCTGCATTGTATCCTCGTCTATTGAGGCTGCTGTCAGTGGAAAAATTGGCGTCTGTGCTTCCTCAGTGATGGATTTCTCCCCCTGTGTTCATTGAGCAATGCTGTGAAATGACAGTTCAGGCCCCCTTTTCCCTTGATTCTGGGGACCAGCGCTAAAACCTGACACCTTTTTTTCTCTTTCTTTTCCCTAAAACGTTTTAGGTCCCTTTTTCCTCATATAAAACAATGAACTGCACATATCTTGATCATGTAGTGTCATGTAGCTGTCTGATCCATCAACTGCAAAACTGACTTAGAAACGGATTCACTTGGATTTTCACACAGCGTTTAAGTCAACATTTCCACTTTATATGCAGCTTGAATGTAATTTCATGTTTATATGGTAAAATGCAGTGATGGAAGGTGAAATGTGTTCAGAAAGCCATTCGTTTTGCTGTTTTAGTGTTAAATCAGCACACGATAAAGTTCAATTTGTCTTTGTTGGGCGGTAATGAGCGACTATGAGCTCTGTTTGTGTGTTTATGCTGATGGATGAGATACACTGCACCTTCACCTTAGCCTTAGCTCGACAACATTTCCTCTAGAAGGTACACCATGCAAATTAGTGTGCATTATAACCAGAGCCTTGTGAAATTTAGAGGGGTTGGATGCACTACAGTATATGCATGTGCTTGCAAGTGTCTTCACCCCTTCAGGAAAAAAAAAACTACAGAAAATCACAAGTATAATAATCACCCAAACTTTTCCCTGAGGTCTAATAAAGATGAATGTTACCGTTTCATGTTTTGTAGCAGTTGAAGAAGGAGCAGAATGGATTCCTTTGCTGTACCTTTCTTATATTCTGAGTATAAATTAGCAGGAGTAGCTGCAGAGTGGGCTGACTTTTCTAACTCTGATATTTACACACGGAATACACACACTCAAATTAATTAGAAAACAGCATAATGGAGTGGCTGAGGGCTTCATAAGCAGGCCTAACGATGCTCGCCTACACCAGGCTATTTGGAGATTGAACTCTAATTCATACAGCACCTTAATCTAATTTAAACACCACTACAAAGATTCTCATCATTATGACTGGCATCTAATTACAGATGGTGTACACGCTGATCAACTTAGAAGGAAAATGTTCAGCGAATTAAAAAGTTGTGTGGCGTGTAAATCATGTTCTGTCTGAGCCTTTCTTCCATCAGAAAAGGATTGTCTAAATAATTTCAGCTAAATGGCGATAAAAGGCCTAATGTCTAATTTGTCTTTGGTAAAGGAAAATAGATCCAGGCTGATTATAGGGCCTGTCACATTAGCGGCGGTGCCCAGTAGATATGTGGTTGAACACAGATTCAGCTGAGCCAAAAGAAACAGGATAAAAGGTGGGATGAGTGTTAGCGCTTTCTAGCTAGCTGTCAGTTGTGAGCGATATCGACAACAAGCGGGAGTGCCATCCACTTCACTCACTAATGTGTTTTTTTTTATCTGCTTAAGATGCTGAATCATCTGAATCCTTTTCCACTGTGTGATGTGCTCGTAGGCTTCAGCTCTACCAGAAAAACACACAAATAGCATAACATTGTTAACAGTGGTATCCTACATTTACATACATTTTAGAGTTTACTTTAAAATATCGCATTTTTAATGTTTTTTAAATCCTGCCTTGCCTTGTAATATTCACAGTATTTATGTCCATTTAGCTGTTTATTGCTTTAGGTACTTCGTAAATGGCCTAAATGTGATTACAGAATGAGGGATTTGTCCAAATGACAGCGTTTCATCTGCAGTCGTGCGGCAGGCTGGTGTTAAAAAGCTGAAGACAGAGAGAGAAAAAAAAAAAACCTATACAAGTAACAAAAAGAGGATGAATGACAAACAAAGCAGTGTACTTTTTAACGTAAACCTATATTCTATAAGCTGAGTATAGCAGAAGAATATTCAGATTTATAATGTACTTTGGCAGAACTTTAAGCCTTTCTCTAATATTAAATAGACAGAAAAAGGACATGTTTAACTAATTAATGGTTCAATTCCATTCATTGTCCTACAAAGCCACATCAATGAGCCAGCACATGTATTACCACAGCCCTGAAACTGTCACACCGATGTCAAAAGCTGTCATCTTTAATGTTAGTAATTGCACCTATGTTTCACCTTCAATTACAATGTCTGCTGTGACATGTTGTGTTAACCCATGCGATTAAAGACAAATTACTGTCCTCACAAGCAAACAAAAGTGGAACACAGAACAATGATGACAGATGGCACACAGTCCTGTTCAACTCTTTCTTTATATTGAAAGGGGTGTAATACAAGACATGTATTTTTGCTTTAAGCTGTCAATGTGTAAAAGCCATTAAATCAGCTGTCATGACCTCATTTTGTAGATGCCCTTGCAGACGTTTTTACCTCTGCTGCTGCTGCTAAATGCAACAAAAGAAACTTGATGTGAAATGTGGACTTTTGGTGACAACTAGAGCTTTTGTATTGATGCATTCAGACAAACTGGGTCCAGGACTCTTTCTTCCACAACTATCATTTTCCTTTATCAAATCATTTTTTTTGTTTAATAACACACTCATAATCACTGTTATAGAAATATGTTTTTTTCCTGAACCTTGTAACTGTGCTTCTGTGAGATGGAACTGCGATCACAAATTTGGAAAATAAGAGTGACGAAAGAAAAGACCTCCATCTGACACAGTCTACTCTCCCTTTCTCTTTCTCCTCTCCACTTTTTTCCGGTAGTCTCATTCCCATATTCTCTCATAAAATTCCTCTCCGTCTTTATACCTCCTCGGGTCTGTGACTTTAACTCAATTTTCACATCGTTACTGCTGGTATTTTTACCTGCCCTCGCTGCATTAAGGTCGCCATTGCATAAAGTGCGGGAGAACACCCTGCCCGACTCAGGTCCCTTCAACAGGTTCTTCTGGCTCAGATCAAAGTATAGCACTTTATTATTGAAAGAGGAGTATTTGGACATGTGTTATTAAGCGTGAAACCTAAATGAACAAAAATGAGTAGGTTATTACTCATCAAAGTGTCTGCTCCAGCATTATTTAAAGGACAGAAATAGGATGGCTTTGCTGTTGCTCATTATCAGCTCCACTAGGCTACACTTCTCGCCTGCTCTCTCTGCCCCTACAGTAACACATGCCAGTGCTTGCTTGAGAGGCATAATTTAACATTAAAATATGAAGAGGATCTGAATGTACTATTAAATACTGTTGTATAATGCTAATATTAACACACTGAATTGAATCCAGTGTTATTTATTTATGGCATCTGTGAGCGCTGAAGCACTGTGGGAGGACTTCAGACAAAACCGGCAAGCAGAGTTCAGTCAGCTTCTTCAAATGAAAATAATGGCCGTGTTGTCAGTTTTTCTATTCTCTGCCCTCTAACTATGCTCACACACTAATTTTTTCTTGTCCTACATTTTGATAAGATCTGCTAGAGTGAAAAACTTTGCACTGCATGTTGTTGTTTGTTAACACGGAAGTGCCGGCAGGCCACAAGGTGGGTGGATATTCTGCCTGCTCTCTGGCTTTATACTCCCTATAATGAAAGCCATTTCCTTACTCACTATCAGAAGCACTGCTGAATGATTAAACAAACAAAAAAAATCCTACAGGATACATTTATGTTCTTCTACTCTGATGCTGTGTGGTGTTTATTTTGAAATGCGGCGAACCAAATTTCATAGCAAAGGTATTCTTCTGTAGGCACCTTATAAATGAAAATGAATATGTTATGTGTGTCTGTGGTTTTGTATTGGAGTTCAGTTGGTCCTCCCTTCTAAAACTGCTTTCCTCTTCATTAGTTGCCTAGCAACTGTTGAATTGTTCACAAAGGATGAAGAGTTTTTATATATTTATTTATGTTTGTTAATTTTCTTTACCTGGCATCAGTACCTGGAACACCTTGCTCCACATAAACACAGTTAAATGATCAACTGTGTTTGATGCATTTTATCCCCTGAGCCCTGATAATGACTTTGTTCCATGTTTGAACTTGTGGCACTGAGGAAACAAATTACAGGCTACACTGGCCAATTGGCTGAGCTCTACAGGAGACTGAGAAATCAGTTTACGATTTGTTACCAATAACTGATATTCAGTCTATTTATGCAGCCTCATTAAAGTGTAGTGAATCAGTGACATCCAGTCACAAATCAAGAATAATTACATTTCATATTCATTCATTTCAAAATCTACACACCAGCCCAGCACTGAAGTTCCAAAAGTATTATAAGTCTACCAGTAAGTTGTTAATACATTGTATTCACAGTCAAAAACAGAACAGAACAGTGATTAAAAGACAGAATAATTAAATACAATGCTCCGTGTTCTGCAGGGGCTAAAAGGAGCATTTGCAGTGCTTCAGTCAGTCTTAACCAACACTGACTTGTAATGAGTTTTTAATATTTGAGGAGTAAATGAGGCATTTTATGAAAACTTAACATGCATAAACATAAAGGAAAGGGTCGAAAGTGAGATGTGCATCACACATTCCCATATTCCTGCATCTGCTTTCAATTTTGCACTATATTTAAGGTCAAATTATCATTATATAACATAGTTCTAAAATAATTTAGTCTTATTATGAAATCCTTACTATCATGTAAAGCACAGTTACAGTCAAGAGTAATGAAGTGATCAGGCACCAGGTAAAAAAATCCTGTTCACAGTCAGTATATTCAACTTATGTATCCTCATTGTAGAGCTGGACCATCTGGCCAAAAGATCACGTGATGATCTTTTCAGGTACAATCACTATCAACAATCCGAATCAGCATTTTCTCATCTTTTATAAAATACAGAGAAGTTATATTAAAAAACACGTTTTCCTCTAGTTCTCTCTGTTTTCTGGAGGCCTAGTCTGTGTGTGTGTGTGTGTGTGTGTGTGTGTGTGTGTGTGTGTGATGCTCTTTGTTGCTGTTATTTGAGTAGAAACTGTAGTTTTGCATAATTAATAATATCTAAATAACTCTAAAGCATCTGTGTAAATCAGACTCACTGCAGAAGTGTGACGTAGGACAGACAGCTGACAGACTTACAATCATGTTCATAATCATTTTTTTAACAAAGGCAAAGTTAATGCCAACTTCATTTGGATACTTTAGTGCAGTCAGACAATAAAGTACTTCTATAAATGGACTGTGAAAAAAAATGTTATCTTAGTGTCTTAGTTACTTGTGACAGTAATACTACAAGCCAACAGGTTAGTCCAACACCAATATCCAATGCTCTCTGTAAACTACTATAATTACAGTGATAAACGGACCATTTAACAAACATTAGCAGAGTAGGAAAGTTTTGACAGCACAGTAGATCACATAACAAATTAAGATTGATTAAAACCTAAGATCATGAGACTGCCCTGCCCAGTTTCATTGTAATAAAATAGACACAAGTATCATTAAACCTAAAAGTTAAATGGTAAGTAACACCTGTATGATGGCATTGACAGGTGGACAGTTGAATTCATTATACTGAATAGAATATTTAAGTGTATAGGGGAAAACGTGCTCCATTATATCAGTTTTATTTTTTGTAATGTAATCATGAAAGTTTCTTGTTGAAACTTCTTGCTATTTTTGTTCCTGATCCAAGCTGTAGCTATACCATTTTTATAAGACTGTCAATGGCGTTTTGCATACATGTTGTTTTGGGGACTCACTGTGAATATTTCCCGTCATTTAGGCATGAGGATGTGTCCCTTATCCTACGTTTAGGAAATGATCACTCATGACTTGATGATAACTGTTTGATACTGTTTGTCTTATATGTTGTACTCTTATATGAATATCTGTCTGGATCTTGTATGGGAATTGAAGTTTCATGTCATTTCATTTTTGATTTTCCTATAGAGCTCTGCATGCCTCCACCGTCTCTCTATTCTGGGAGATGGACAGGTAAACATAAAATAAAAATTTTTGTCAGTGATTCAGAGGTCTTAAAACAATGGCAAATTTCTCCAGTGCTGCATTTTGCACTTTATAGCATTGAAATTACTGTAACTCTTGAACCGTTTGTGCTATCCACAAAATCCTGAGTTTTCCGACACTATATAACACGCCTGGAAATAACTAAAAATATGAAGCCATAATATGGATACTGAATGTTCAAGACCAAAAAGCATGTTTGAGCAGATGTAAAATAGTTTAAAGTTGATTTCTGCTGTCTCAAACAGTTTCGTTATAGACATTTAAAGTTGTTTCTGATAATGAATATGCTAAAAACTTCAAGTCTGTCTTTTCTTTTTTACTAAAACACACTGTTTTAAGCATTTATTATTTTATAATAATGATAATTAATGGCCAGATATTGAAAGTTAAGTTCTCCCTGAAAACAACAGAGAAAAAGAATTGGCAAAAAATAAATTTTTGGACACTTTTATTGCAAAGAAAACATGAAGACAACTAGGCGGCCTGTTATGATGGCAGTCTTAAAAGGGTTAAACCAAAGGAATCTATTTGTCTTTAAGCAGTATCAGCTCTTTGTTGGTTACATATCCTTTTTGGTCCAGTTTTGTTGATCCGAGTCAGTAATGCATATACATGGTGTGAGCAAAGGTGAATTTATGTCTCATTATTGTTTCATAGGACAGCGTGTCTAGTATGTGACAGTATCTTCTCGAAGCTCTCTTTGTATTTCTGTTAATTGCTCTGTTGTTGGCCTGGGAAAGGGCTGCCGAGAAAAAGACGAAAAAGAATGGATGTATAATCACCATCTGTTGTCAAGGTCATTTGCCACACTATAAACACATCCATCATGACCAGAAAATGTTCACAGTTAACTGGAAATGGAGTCGTTAGTCTTTGTGACATTTCACATTCAATATTTTGGATCATTGTGCAGTATAACAGTGCAGTAAAGACCAGATATAATCACCCGACCAGATATAATCACATTTTTGATCTTTTATTCATTACAGCCACAGTACTCAAGTTTCTTTTCAACTAATAAAGGTAGCGTTTTCATAAGTCTGATGCATAAGTTGGTCTCTATTCTGTGGGAGGGACAGGGCCTGGTACAGCTGTGTTGTTCGACATTCTCTGAATAACCTCTCGCAGAACCATTTAGGCAATCAGGAGAGCTTGTGCAAAGGGCAAATCCTGTCAGTCATACATCCAGTATTTCCATTTTGTTTCTTCTCAAATGCCAAAAGCAAAGCTGCATTTCTCTTCTGGAAGCTACATGCTGGTTATTCGGTGGTGAAATACATTGTCCTGGAGATACATATTCTGTTTTTTGCTTTTCGCACTATAGGGTTATCTAGGTTAATTTTTCCCTATTGGATTAATCTGCCCCGGGGTAAAAAACCACCTTATCAAACGTAAATGTGTTTGTAAAGGCACATGGACTTGTTTCATAAAAGCCAGTTCAGTAACTTCCATCTCACCTAAATTAGACATTTCTTTGGCAAGGAGGAGGCAAAACAAATTTAATTTCAGCCTGTGTAAGTTTAATTACACATGATGACCTGCCTGCGCTCTTTATCATAATTTCCCCTCTCTGGTGTTCACGTCATGTTCGCTGTTCGGCCTACGCACTGAGGAAGGATTTTAATTCCTTGCATTCATGGTTTATGATTCACTGTAGTTTTTTTAACTTCTTAAAATGATTTATGTAAAGATTGGTCTCTTACAGCCGGAAACGCCTCAGATGATTGTGCTGTAGCTTAAGTCCAGTGGAATTGATGTAACCTCTTTAAACTTCTAAGCATACTTGTAATTCTTATAACTTTAGCCTTATGCATTTACATAGTTTAAGTATTTATTGCTGTAGTTGATAATATAAAAACCATCCTACTTTCTTCTCATACACTGGAATTCACATTTAAAATGTTTCCAGTTCTCGTCATGGGGGAGTTGGTTGTCCTGACTTTCAACATGTCTTTGTTCTAAAAATGTATTATGCAGCAATCTCACCCCTAGTCTCCCCATGGTTTCGTAGCACACTAAATACTAAAAGCATCAATGAAAATATAAATATACATTTTATTCATATTTATTCAGTAAAGTGACTGAGAGGATGATGAGGGTGCACATCTAAATACTACTTGCCATTCAACCTTCAACTATTCTCTGTTCTCTTCAACTATTATTGAACCAGAGACATCATTTATAGCATATCCAACATAAAAAAAACACTGCTGATAAAAATGATAAAATTGAAATTCAGTAAAAATAAAACCTTAAAGAAGTAACAAGATGGGAGTAACAAGAAATTCTGAGAAAACATACTTTGTTAGTCATAAACTCCACTTTTGTTGTTTGTATACACAATATTCTAGACTTGTCCACACAGTAGCAGAGGTAGGTCCTCTTCCACTATCGGCCTGGAGAAGGTCTGAAAATTGGTACTTATTTAAATGATCAAACTCTTGAAAACAATGAATTTTCTCTTTTTGATGAATAAAGTCTGTATCTATAAGCTCATTTTGGGCAGTGCTATGGGCAGGATGCTGCGGTATGGCCTTTGCAAAATTGTGTTTGCGTGGAACACCCCCATAGTGAAATGGTCAATCAAAATTTACTTTGGTTTGTATTGCCTTAAGAGCAGACATTATCAACATATATACAATCCAGCTTGTCTGTCCACGGTTTTATCTCAGCCCACGTTTCCTATTTGCAGGTGAGGAGTGCTTGGTGATTTGTGCTTCACAATAATAGGAATGTACCATATGAGTGTTTAAAGGTCACCTGTTGGCCCCTCATGTCTGTGCGAGGGAGTGTGGATCTGATACGAGCTTAGGCTGATGATCATCTTTCTCACCTGTCTGACATCCTCAGACCCTCAGTTGGAAATTTTGGCTTACACACACTCACACTGTCTCCCATATGCTGACTTGAAATTTGTAAACATCACCACAGCGCCCTGCTTACATTTAGCAACAATGATAAATTGTCCGGAAACTTGCCAGAGGCTCTCTGTTATTGGTTTTTAAAGCAACATGAAGTCCCAATGGAGAGTAAGTCTGACCCAATAACAACAGAAATGGATTTATGATAAAAAGGCAGAGGAAATGTTGCTGTGGGAAACAGAGGGACTGAGGGAGAAGCTCTTTAGGGAGAGGAAACGACTAAAAACCAGGATTTTTGTCCCTCTACTCTTTTCCCAAGACATCTAAAGGGTCAGCGACACATCAGAACTGAATGTGCAGTTTCAATAAAAAGCTGCTGGCCATCATTAGCAGCTGCTGTAGATGTTGTGGTATCCAGAGAGTTAGTTACAGATGATTGTTTTCTCCTGTTTTTTTATTCCTGTCCTCAGCACGTTGCCTATTTTGAAGAAAATATATCTGTCAGCACATAGACACAGTATCTCTTACAGGAAGCCAAATACTGAAGACGGTGTTCTTTGCTGTGAATATGACTGTCCTATAGTATTTTTATAATTGTCCCAATATAGGACATGAGGTTATAGGAAATGAGGATAAACTACCTTTCTTTAAAAAGGCAAGTAAATCAAGAAAACATTTAATTTACATTTATATAAATCACTTTGAACATATTATAAATTTGTAATTATTTCAATGCAGATTTTTTTTTATTTATCATTGACAGGATACTATTGAATGTAAATGTGGAGACATCATGAACCGATGTTTTGCCTTGATGCACAGTATAATAGACGCTGCCATCTTTATATTTACATTTATTTTTAATGACGTTTGCCATGAGCAAATATGAAAAGTAAATATGCAGCATGAGAAGATATACAAAAATGAAGATGAAGAGAGTTTTTGAAGCCTTTGTCAGCTTTTTCAGAATTGGGAAGAGTTTGTTATAACACAAGCGCACAATTAAAAAACACACAAAATGATATATAATGTAATACTCTAACTCTTTAAAAAGATAATAATGTACAACTTTCAATCTATACCTGAGTTACAGAGTGAGAGGAAGAAATGTTTCCTATGTGGAACTCTTTATGCCACTAGATGTGCATTCATATCAAACCACAGCATAGAGCAGCGGATGAAGTTTATCTATAATAGACTGGAGTCTAGACAATATTCTCTTCACTGACAGTTTTCAGAGTGTCATTTCCTATGACATAGCCAGCACTCTTCGTCTGTTTGGTTAGTCATGTCAGACAGGTTGATTTCCCAGCCTGTACGGCATCTATAATATGCCTTTTCTATGTATTCCTTTAAAAAATAAATACATAATTTGGTGATATTTATTGAAATGATGTCAAATCAGATTCTGTAGGATTTGGAAAAAAAAGACAATATTAGCAGCAACATTAATGTTTTTCCACATCCTGCATTGTTAGAACTTTTCAGTTAAAAAAAAATCAACATCAACAAATTTTTTCAAAGGGATACCCAAGTTTTTGCATACAACTACATGACCCACTGACTTTTCTTATAGATGTCCAATGAATACTTTAAGCAGTCCATCTTACTGTCTACGCCTACCTATAATGCTAGACTATCTCCTCATCCTCTCTTATGGGCAGACTGACTAAAAAGGTATTGTGCACTTCTCAAGTCTGCAGTTCTTTGGTCTTGCTGATGTTGAGCTGAGCACATTTTGCTCAAGCCAACTCCAATCAACCAAGTGGTCCAGGACTCTCCCGTATTCTATCACATTCTCATAATGGATGCACTGATGCAAGTCACCTGCGAATTTCTGAAGATTTCAGGGTTCTGTTTTTCTACTTTAAGGTGAAGGAAAAATGGGGCAAACCTGTTTGCTGCAGGGCACCTGTACCACTCAGCACTTTTGTTTATTGACTCACAGCGTTATAGCTACATATGCTGTGGAGATAACCCGCAACACTGAAGCAGCGTCTACCTGCATAGTAGACAACTTCCTCCTTACCTGGGTTGACTGGTTTTGAAAGCAGGAGGAAATTGCAGAACATAATCCTCGGTGTTCATCACGGCTTGTCTCGATGTCTACAGGAGCAGTTCAGCAGATAATTAATGGCAACATCCACCACAATCTGGGGCAGGTTTCAGACTGAGGGGGATCCAGGGTTTTGTGTGTGGTGTTTTTGCTTGTTTCTGGTCTTTACTCAGATGTGGCACTAGCGCATCCCTTCTTCGGTGCAGAACCAGGCAAGATGTCTTCCACAACATAGGCAGCACCTTCTAGAGGATGAAGTTGAAGGTCCTCAGTAGAGCTGGGAGACAGGGGTCTTGAGTACCTGTGGGATGATTCCACATGATGATTTTCTTTTGCCCACTGGAGGTCTGATCATGCAGAATAATATGGTGTAATGTAGGTACTGCACAGTAATGCGATAGATTTGAGTTTGAGGCAGATCACGTGTTTTGGGTTTTTTTCAGATGGTAAGACACTTGTATAATCTTCTTACATTCTACCCATTGGTCTATGTGTTCTTTATCTAACTTTAAATTCACTTTAAAATAACCGTTAACTAATGCCTAATGTAATAATCGACCAGTAATGCAGCAGATCTCCAGAGGTGATCACCAGTAAAAAATAAGAGGCTTTTCACAGTTACAAATAGAAAGTCACTGAGTTTATAAGTGTCATTAAGACTATCTGCCCATAGCGCTATTCGTAAATCCAAAGGAGCACAGCTTGGTGTCTAAATCAGGGCAGCATTATCAAGCTGTCACCACACACTGAGGCTTAAATCCCAGAATGACAAACCCTGGCTGCCCCTGGATATGAAACTCTGGTCAGTCAGGAAATAGAGCTGCCATCCGCTACTGTCCTCTCCCTCACCCTGTGTGTCTGCATTGTTAATGTTAAGTTGATGTGTGCACATTAAAGAACGCTCCGCTCTGCCGCTTTCACAGCAATGACACACCACTGTGGGGTGGTCAAGAGCTGTAGTCACCACGGCACAGGGGTCAGTCTATTCACTGACAAATTATATATGCTGTTGCTGTCAAATGGCAGTGCTTTTATGTTCTATATCGCGTAACTTACTCTTTGATGCCTTTGACTGACACCCACACACACACACACACCCACACACACACACACACACACACACACACACACACACACACACACACACACACA
>JAPQRQ010000013.1:2550569-2560637 GCA_037367365.1 Apogon talboti | reverse complement strand
TTAGATTAGATTAGATTAGATTAGATTAGATTAGATTAGATTAGATTAGATTCGAAAGAACTTAATTGATCCCCTTGGGAGAGCCCTCAGGTAAAAAAAATTGCATTGAAGATGAAATAATGTTTTTTGTTTTTTTTGGAGAAAGAGGTAGTACCTGTGAAAATGAGGAAGAATGTCGTGTAGTTGAAGGTTCAGTTCAGTAGCAGCCGGTGTCCGTCAGCTGTAATGTTTCCTTTTGACACTGAACACCTGCTGTAGATGAGAAACAACTAAGTATGGAAATATCCAGGAAACTGTGGGTGACACAAAATAATGTGCTCGGACAAACCATATGTTAGTGATACAACTTGTTTAATAAGATCAACTTTAGATTTATGTGAGTGCGATGATGGCATCAGTGATGTAAAAAAGAAAAGCACACATTTCTCCTTGTGAACGACTGTCAAGCCTGGTAACGGTCATTTAGTATGACCTTGTCACTCGCCTTCGTCACATCTTTGAATTACATCCCACAGCGCCCCCTCTAATGCTATCATTACCATTATTAATGGGACATGACACAAGTCGTTGCCACACATAACACTGTGCTACAACCGAGGAGTAATGACTTTCCTCTGATGTAATACTGGCGCTTTCTTAGTTAGTGTGTCAGGAAGTCAAATATTGAGAGCGCGACTGATGCTGCAGACTTAACAATGCGAGGGTGATGCAGGAGACTTCTCATACAAGCAATAAAATCCAATTTCATCTGAGGCTGTGTGGCTGTGAATTAAATACCCCATGTGAAATTTATTACAACCACATCTGCTCTACCAGTTTTATCTGGACACTGATTGAAAAGGTGCCACTTTCTATGCAACTGGAATTCATCTGTGGGTGTACACTTGCCTCTACTTTGGTCAATATCTCTGTAGGGTGGGTTTTGTCTGACTGTAAATCATTCCTGATTATATGTAAATTATGCAGCAGATCCAGTATTAAATCGCTTTTTATCCATGAGCTGGAATCTATCATAAAAACAATAATGCAAGCTGTATTTTGAACTCCCATCTGTGTCTGGCGGGTGGAGCCTTGGCTTTTGTTCACTCACTTTCAGTTATTTTCTTTCATAAGTAATTTCTCACTAGCATATTTTCATCCAAATAATATTATACATAATTAAAGTAATGCCTTCCAAATATATACATGGACACTGTTTGAAGTTATCTTGTGTAACATTCCATTCATGAGAAGAGAAACTAACAGCATTTTAACCCTCAAAAGCCTCAAAACTTATCAATGTGGAGTTTCTCTGCTTTTTGTCTCATGTGGACGTTCAGAAGCTCCATAATTTATATGTTATTATAGACATGTTTGACTGTATGTGTTACTTTACTTGACAGTATATTTATTTTTGGACATGTGTACATGGTCAGGTAATTAAATATAAATAAATACGCTGAAAACACCTACAATATTAAAATGGTCTGTAACCAGTAGAGAAAAATCATCTGAAATTAGGAAACAGTGGATATTCTTCAGTGTCCACAGTAAAAATGTTGTTTTTCATTATAATTTCAGTTAAATAATCCATTCTCAAGCAAAGAAAATGTAAAATCAGGATTTTAAAAGAACTAGATGACACTGGGTTCTTGGAAAATCAAAGACAACTGATGCTTATTGATAGAAAATTATCGAAAAAATAAAATATATACAGTAGAGTGATAGGTCTGAAATACTGCCCTGGGCCTCAGAAAAGTTTCACTTCATCCATTTCTAGAATTTTCTAACTCCACAAACTCATTGAGAAGTCAATTGTCTAAAGTAATGTGTTTATATTTTCTTTTATACATTCAGATATTCTTTGAAAGTGTTGTCTGTGTTTGATGGTATGTGCTGTGCATGCTATTTAATATTTTGGCCTTCTATACTTATTCAGCTGGATATGAAAATAAAAGACAGTGCGGCTGCATTTCAGAGTGTAAATATGATAGCACTGCACCCTAGGAAGTCATTATGCACCAGTGAGCTGTGAGTCTGTGTGTATGCGGATGAAGGATGAGGCTAAGGGATCTTTTGTTGAATGTAGAAATCACTGTGTTAGTAGCCTCATTATAGGCTACATCTCTACGGCTGCTATCTATTCTGTGGAGTGCTAAAGGTCAGATCAGCATCTTAATGTGGTACCCTTCTGTCTTCTGACCCAGATGCAAACCTGGTCACTTGGATCAGACCCACATAGCTTATTCAGTGGCCTGCAGAACACATAAATCAATTTACATGTAACTGCAGCTTGTTTAATTAAAGCAGATGGGCTTGTAGCTACAGGCTTTCTCTTAACTTTATCAGCACTCAAACATGCAGGAAATGCAGAAGAAGTGAACAAAAGTACCATATGTTGACAATGATATATTGCGCTGCTACTAGATGAAATTAGTTGAACAACTGATATTAAACCTATAGGCTTTCCTGCAAGGCGTCTGAACCTGGTTCCAGGGTATTTGCTCGTATTAATGCGGCTGGGCTCCCAGCTGCGGTTCCTATTCATCCCAGTGCAGCTCAATGAAGTTAAGGTCAGGACTCTAGTACTCAAATTTCTATATGGACTTGGTGTATGCTTGAGAACTGTTGCTACAAAATTAGACTCAGAATATCTTTCAGGGTTTATTAGAGGTGATTTTTCACAGTACTTGAAGAAACAGCAAGCTATCCCACTCTGGAGAGAATAAAATGAAATCAACTGGAAAAATGGAAATTACATTTTTTAAAGAGTCTGTTATTTGTGAAATTGGAATTGTATGTCAATTTCATCAATGAGCAGATTTATTTGCTGTGTTTGTTTTAGCTGTGAACTCATATTTATCCAAATGTAAGTGAAAAAGGAACCTTTTTAAAAAACTCACCAACAGTGTATATTGATAGATTGTATAATGCTGTTGTATTAGTTTGTTTGTACAATGAAATGAATGAGTTCTTGACCAAACCATGGCAAATATCTCTGGATAGAGAGCGGTGTAGCAATGGTGTAGGTTTACATATGGACAATAGGGACATTGAGGACAGTTGGAATTCATGGAGCACAGTTACAATAACTATTATTTTCTGTGTGGCCTGTACACTATTGCAGCACACAGTACATTTTTACTCCACAGTAAATATAGCTCCTCATAGGACTTTACTGTGGAACAACAGGGTGTTTACCAGTAATAGGATGTAGGAGATAATAGGATATATAGTTTAGACCTGATTGGTATGAAAATTAAGTACATTCTGTCTATGACTTCCTGAACTCTGATGGCCTCATGTTCTACTTAAAATATTTTATCTTCACAAAGTATAAGTTCACTATTTCAAGAATATCATATGATAAAATATGTAAAGTAATTTCCATTCCGTTTTGTAAAATGACACAAACAGGTATGTAATTTTCAGTGATTACACCCTCCTTGCCTTCTCTAAATACTGCTGATCTCATCTAACAAATTAGTCTGCCTTGTTTTTAAAGAAAAAAACTTTCTGGCTTTTTGTTTATTTTGTCCCATATTATCAAGAAACCCATTTCAGAATAATGAACAATGGGCTGATGTTCAGAGGAGGCTGTCACTTAAAAAGGACAATGCAGATTCAAGTATCAGACATTGTTAATCTTCTCGTTATTTGAGTAAATACTATATGCACACGTAAATGGAAAAGTAGGCTCCCTCATTCACAGAGTTCTTAAATAATTTTGCAAATTACCACACCACTGAAATGTGTGACTCCTGAACGTGAACAGAAAGGCCAAATCGATGCACTCATGTATTTCACTGGCTCCTCTGTGTCTTTCTTTGATTCTTATTTTTTATCATGTTAATATAATTTTTATCTCCTTTTATTTTTACTGTCTATTTTATTCACTTTTCACCGTTGTTGAGTGATTCATCTTTGTTTTCCATTTTTACACACACACACACTTGTATATCGAGCAGCACGTATAACGCAAGTGTGTCCATGGAGGCCATGTTTCTCCTCCTAGATCATCAGTAACATCTGAAAAGTAGATGCATCAGAGGACGCATTTATTGGGAATGCAAACCTCCTTCCGAATACTGTACCCTAATATTGTTACCTCATGTTATGTAATGGTGTTCACTAGCAAGGTGTATCTGTTTCGTAGACAGGTTTTCATTACGAGTAGATGAGCTTCAACATATAAAACCTATGAAGGGCCTATCATTAAATAATCATTTTGTGCACTATTCAGTAAGCAGCAGCTTAAAGAAGATGGTCAAAGTTAAACTTGGAATGTTCTCCCAGTCGTCGGCCATGAGTTTATTTAAAACAAAAGAAAAACAGAACAAAAAAACACCTAAATAAGAGCATAACAGAACTTAATGTAATATTGATATGTATATTTTTTGACATATAGATTTATACTTGTGCTAAGATTTTCTTTGGTTAAGTTTGTGCCAGGGGATGATTACCTTAGTGAATGCTGGTAGCCAACAGTTGTCATGATGATTGCACCCACACCCCCATGGAAACGACTCATTTTCAGCTAGATTTTTTTTCCACACCACAAGCTGTCCATGTGCACCTCTGCACATGATTGAACACTACTCTGTGTGATGCATAAATCCAGTCTCAGTTTCTATTTTGTCCAAATATAGCTGCATATGGTGGCTTCTCTTCAGGACAGCTCAGTCTGTAACTTACTATCTACAGTACTTTAACAGTACAGTATGCAACCTCTAAGACGCATGAAAATATTGCATTTCCACAGTTGTTATTGTTGTGTTCATAATGCAGCAGAGTAGTCTGTCTCCTCACCACCACTAATACTTTAATGTAGGGTGGAGTTAATGTTTTTAATGTTTCTGTTGGGGTAACTGGGATACGGCTACATTTGCCAGCATTGGAATCGCACTGTTCCTGTTGATGCATTTTGATATCAGATGTAATCTAGCAACACAAGACTGTATGGAGCAAATCCTGTACATGTGTTTTCCTCTCCCTCTGATGTTCCACTGAAGACATCGTAACATGCCAAATCGATAGACATCACTCAACCCTGAGATGCATAGCACAATATACAAGCCCTTATCTCTTTTCCCAGAGGACATAATGTTTAACATGTCACTACAACAATCTAAACTGTGAAGTCATTGAATATGAAAAGTGTGTCTGTAAAAAATGGACTGGTTTTCATTTCTGTGTTGAGTTACAATTTATCTCCTTTCTGTGGGCAAAGAAAAGTCTACAAGTGACCGCAGAATGAAGTCAATGTAATTTAAAATAAAAATGTTAAGAAGTAAAGCTTCAGAAATGTATTCAAAAGGTGCCTGAACCATCCAACCATTAAATTTTTAAAGAATTGAAGAAGGCTTGTGCAGAAACCTGGTGACATTGGTTCCTCTGAAGAAAAAAAAAAGAAAGAAAGACTTGCTCTGAATATCAGCCAGGCACAATGTCAGATCATCATGCCCCCACAGAATACTGTAGACTTGAGACTGACTTTACATCTAGACTGAACACTTCGTGGGTTAGGAATTAGGTGTCAGATATTGCTCATTTATGTGGAATTAATGTCAAGAATATCTGGGTTTTAGTATGTCTCCACCCACCAGCTGAAAGGTCTACATTAAATGTACTGCTCCTGTGCGTACCAGTAGGAATATAATTGTTCTTGATCATTGTTTGCTTCCCTTTGTCTTTATTGCTTGTGGTACGTTTTTGTAGACACCGCCCCTCAGGCCCTAGATCTATTTCTTTGTGCCTCTGTATAAATAATTGGTTGAGTGTTCAACTTCTGGGATGTTTACATAAAAGCGCTTTTGTGTTATTTATAATCTGAAGGAGAAGCTAAATCACACGCTCGCACAAACAAACGCTGGCATTGTCGTGCAGATTACTCTCTGTCGGCCTGTCGCCTGGGCCGGGGTTCCAGTCTGGCTAAAAACGCACACACATCTCATCATTTGGAGCTACTTTCCTTTACCTCAGAGCGTAGCTGCCACTCCAACACAGTAATTACCTGGTTCTCCTTTACTGCTAATGAGAAGGTAAAATATGAGCGTCTGGCAACCGCAGTCATTTGCGACCCCAGCTCGCTCCCGGCTGGGGGAGAGAGAGAGAGAGAGAGAGGAGAGAGACTAATTTCTTCCTACATGACACCCCTGAATGATGCCATCCAGCCTCAACCCACCTGTGCGAGCATTTCTGTGTAGCTCTGTGTCTACTTAGCGTGTTCTCTCTGCTTCGATGTGCCACTGTGAGTATCTTCAAGTAGTATCTTGAGAATCTTGAAGAAACAAATGCTGATAGTAGATAGAAATGATGTCATGGACTGAGGCTATGAAGGATTTGGCTTACATTCATACCCCTCTTGAGTCTTCCCTGTTGCTTTTTTTTTCAATTTTTCTGGACATAAAATCCACACAATGTTGGGAAAAAAAAGAAGCAATGAAAATAACCTTTTAGAAAGCCAACACACTCATAGCTTGTGATGATTTAGGAGATACAATAAATCACCTAAAAGCGTGAATGCAACTTAAACGTGATCCTCCAAAGGCACCTTTCACCTCTTATCAGCAACAAAACACGAACATTCAAATGGCATCAAAATGAAATGCATGCTTTATGGGCCTGCAAGACTCTTCAAACACCAGCCAATACATATTTCCATGTCATCATCGCTCCTCTTCAATTCCATTATCATTTTTTATCTGATAGGAAACAAATCAAGGTTTTTCCAGTGTCAGGAACAAAAGCCATTTTCATGTTGAAGGTTATAGAAAAGCACAATGATGTAAGGGAAAGGATTATATTGGTGCCCTTCGGATAGACTCCAATGTCACACATGAGGAGACAAAGAATTTCATCACAGCGGCAGCGTTTTTTGAAGGCAATCAGAAACATTTTATGCTTTTTGCCAAGCTTCATATTTGCCATAAAATCTTAGAGATTGACTCCCAACCCTTACCACAGGGGTGAAAAAATCCTATTAGACTGAAAAACAGCAAGGGATATTGAAAACGTATTAGCAATAATAACGGAGATTGCTGAATGCATTACATTTAATATTACTATTTTAGTGGAAATGATACAGCCAGAGCATGGAAAATTAAATTCATTTCAGAGGATCATGTAAATGTTAATGTTTACTGGTTATAGACACTTCCATTAGAAAACCATTAGGAAGACAATTACAATGATTAACTGAAAATAGACTTACCGCATCAATTCACAGATTTACTGATACTGCTGACCATATTGCATTTTAGATTATGAAAGACTTATTTCAGAAGCTATTCAATAAAACTTAGTCAGGAAGAGACTAACTGGATTTACAGACCATAGACTGATTCATGATTTTAAAAAGAAAGGAAATTCAGCCTAATTAATTAAAACCACATGACCATGGTTAGATTAGGAAGTGAAAAATCTCATTATTACTGTTTTCACTAGTGACACCTCAGACAGTTGTTTGGTTGTAGTCAATATTCATTTCTCAAAGGTCATAGGGAGGTTATTGATCATGACACACCAAAGTAAATGTTATAGTCTGAACAAGAACATCAAACTATAGCTTCTGTGGAATCACTGATTCCAATTATTGTCCAATTATTGGGGGTACTAGAAAAATAACTGGAAGCCAAATTAGACCACAGGGCAGCCTGTTTTAGCAACATTTTTGGGCTTCATATCTAAAGTAATCTAGGGTAAAAAAACCCCCCAAAAACAAAACAGCCTACAACAATGCTACTGGCATAATTTTAACAAAAACAGCCCAACTAGAAGAGGTCAAATGTTCTTAAATAGAACCACATTGTTTTAAAAGTCTTCCAGTCAGGTGCTAAGCCAATGTTACTTGGATATACTACTTAACACTACTATGACAACAATTGTCTACCTACTGAAAAATTACACAAAGAAAATTCAAGGACAAGTTGTGCTTATTACCAGTAACAGCAACAGTTATTTAAGATTATACAGACCATTGATTTTGCATGTTACTGGTTCAGTTTAGCTTACTTAGCTTGACTTATTAAGACAGAGTTATACAGCTCTTTTTAAAATGAGATTTCCCCTCTTAAGAAAAACATGCTTGACAACATTATTTTTATTCTTAGAAAAATGCAAACACTTATTTCCTAGAAGCGACTATTTTCTCAAAGTTTTTTTTTTTGCAGTGTGTCATCAGGGTCAGCACTGTTATGTAGGAGTTGTTGTTGATGTGTCTGTACAAATACAGAGCAAGTCTTGTGATAATTATATCACTAGACCTACTCAGAAGGCCATGAATACAAACAATGGCTGAGTAACTGCCTTCCTTTTTTCATCATGATTCTTCAGGGTCCTTCATTCATCTGGCAGAATTAGACTGCTGCTTTCCATTGTTGCTGCCTTGGCAGTGAGCCATAATAACACTTGTGTGCTGCAAAGCATCGACAGTATTATTTACCTTGAGGTGGTTGATCTTTGTGTTCGTAAATGTATGTACTTTCAAGAACTTTGCCACGCACTGAACTATATGTTTCTGTAGAATATTTTGATAAAACCCTTAAGATAAAAAAATGGTCATCTTTGGTAATAATATGTCATTGCCTTGACCCAGCTTAAGTGTGTGCAGAAGAAGCAGCTGCAGGATGAATGTAGGACTAAATATCCTCTCAAACTGAGGATGGAGAGCCTCCCATTGGCTATGCACAATATACACACACTCCTGTATTGTCCTGGAAAAATGTAATTGGGCTGTTTACACTGCATCTATAAGCAGCAAGCACATTTCATCTATTTGAATATTTATCTACTCTATACATATTTCCACTTCTCTTAAAATCATCATTTTCCCAGACAATGTTAAGTGTCTCACCAGTCGAAAAAAGCTTCTCATTGAACCTCTATTAGCAGCACCACCCTCACAGTACTTGTAATTAAGTGGGAGCATGTACATCTTTGTACATTAGCATTATTCAGATACAAATTAACTGCTGTTACCTCTGTCTGTCTCAACCTTTTACCATGTAGTGTTTCTTTAACCCTCACTGCCTAAGTAATATTTTTGGCCAAATTGTAATATCTGCATAAAATGAAGCAGCCGTGTTAGGAGAATAAAGTTATGCAGATATCACACTTTGGACAAAAATATGACTCAGGCAATTATATTATGCGATTAACTATATTATGAAATATGCTGGATGTTAGGATGACGTTCTAAACTAACATGACAACACAAAACAAATTAATCTCGATTTATTTTACTCTTTGCATTATCATATGGTCAAGTTCACTGTTTAATTGCCATTGATCCCACAAGCTGTTTCAACCCATTTTAGATTTATAAATAACGTTATTTCCATACTTTGCTTGTACCATTATTTGCCATCTCTACTATAAACTGTGTAAGTATTGATAGAATCACAGAGTGCATTTGGGACATTGGGATTTGGGTCCATATGGAAACATTATGTCCCTGTTCATTATAGACGGTTAGTTTTTGATTATGACTATTTATCCATTGGACACTATGATGATTGTGCACAAAGCATTGCAACTGGTGATGGGTGTAGTCCTACTCAGTATGAGCTGTACCCTAAGGCTGTGGGGCCCTTGTAAAGCGTTGTAGACACTGGGTTTTATTTATTTAACAGACTTTTACTATTTTTCTCATCCCCTTATATCAATTCACTGTAATCTTTCAATGTAGACCTTTATCATACTCAGTCAAATGATCATCTTGCAGGTGCCTGCTGTTTTTGTCCAGACTGGAAAATCACATTTTAGTCAGCGTGCCCCTACAAGTTTAAACAAATTGCAGAAACATTTTAAACCAATTTCATTTTTGTCTTCAGGGTATTTAACATTGTTAATTCTCTCACATACTGCTAATAGTTGTTCTTGTTTTAGTTGTTTGGTTTATATTTTAATGATTTCAATTTCCTCTTAGGTTTTGATTATTTTGCTGAACTGCCCTCTATTATGATAATCACTACTGAGTATTTTATTGTAATTGTTAAATTCATCTCCAGAAGCATAGGCGAAACATCAGCCTATTCCAAGTCAAAATTTAAGGTTGAATAAAAAGTGGATCAGATCAAAACAGACAGA
>JAPQRQ010000013.1:2533764-2545509 GCA_037367365.1 Apogon talboti | reverse complement strand
ACACACACACACACACACACACACACACACACACACAATTATGTACTCAGCTCACAAACATCACTCACAAATACTCTTTGCTGGCAGTCATTAGAGTCCCAGGAGCTCTTTTGCTTGTACCTCCTCAGTCCCGCAGATCTCCATTGCCAATAATCGTTATAATTGATGTTTCCCTTCTAAGCCTCTAATGATGTTTTTAGTATTTATGGTTAGAGACAGCCAGGCAAGCTGATTCATAATAGTTTCTCCCTGCCATTTTATTGGCATGGCGTTTCTCACATTCACATCAGTAAATTAATTTTGACCCAGCGACACCATATATCACAGCCAACCACTGCGCGCTGTCTCTCCGTGACCAGGTTTTCTTAAGCTGTTGTCGTAAAGAATGGTTTATCGATCTTCCTCACTGACGCTTTAATAAGTGCTTTGCATAACAAGTGTTTTACTGCAGAATAAATCACGTGGGCTGGCAGCGCTTGTCAAACACACAAGTACTCACACATATGTGGAGAACAGCAAAGGGAATACAAAATGATTGACCAGGCTGAATGAAGAGACATTAAAGTTTTTGCTCCAATAAAACTAATTACTTGTATGTTTAATTAGCAGAAGTCTCAACAGAAAAGTTTTAACTTCTTTTAGCATGAGTATTATTCAGTCAAACTGAAAGCAGTGTGAATTATGGCCCAAGTGTTACCAGGAAGTTAGCCAACATCACCAGATCTGTTAAGAACAGGAGGAATTCAATCAGCGAGATCCATGGGCCATTGCAGAGGCCTTTGAGTGAGATCGATGGCTGGAGAAGCAGGTCGCAAAGGGGGCAGGTCCCCTGGTATCAACGTTTCATCGCTGTCCTGTTGCCACTCCTGTTTAGGGAGTGTGACGGGGGTAGAGAGCAAAAGAGCGGAGGCCAGAACCACAGCTGCATCCAGGACCCAGGGGTTCAATCCACCGCAGGCCTACCACAATAATATCATTTTATGTCAGCCGTGTGTGAAAGTTTCTCCAACTTGGGGAGGGCTGATTGATGGCTGTTGTAAATCAATGTTGAGAAGGCTGCATAGGTTTTATAGCCGGGGAAAATGGTGCAGCTTATATAACTCTCCCTTACCACTTGTGCTTTTACCCTTCTTTTACTATTTAAGGTTTTTGTGCTTTTCTCAACACATGCAGAAAAAAAACCTGAGTCGTTTGTATATACACACACACACACACACACACACACACACACACACGCACACAAAACATTCCTTTGAAAATATCTACTTGAAAAAATTGCAATGACAAGGTGTCCTCTAGAAGCACTTCTATGACAAATCCTTTTGCTACAAGGTCCTAATACTCTCTTGTTCGTCTGTGGTGGGAACATACAAAGTTTGGTGATAAGAATTACATCACCTATGTTCCTCCATCTGCACTAAGCCTACAAATGTGATTGTGCAAAGCTGCCTTTTGCGAGGTTTGTGTTTCCCATTTTATTATGTTCAGCTATTAGCAAAAAAGTAAAAAAAAAAAATTATGAAATGTGAAGTCATTAATATAAATTAAAGCTTTCTGTTTTGATGTTCTGCTCAAAATGGGATCACTGTCTCCTGTGGTCGATAATGATGAAACCATGTCCACCATAAAGAAAAATGTCAAACACGGACTCATCATTTAAATTAAGTCAGTAAGAGTCATATAGTAGTAGGTAAAAATATATTTTGGTCTCACTTTCCTGTGCACTGGTTCTGTCCTGTCCGTAGTCACACACATATGGGACTTCATGGTGCATTCAGGTGCACCTCTTAAAAATTGTAATCTATATTACTTTCTGTGGCAAAGTATTTAACCTTAGAAATCAATACTCCAGTAATTTGTTTAAAACCTATAAACCTTGTAGTTTTCACCCGTTTTAAATGGTTTTGCTTCTTTCATGCCTGTCTTGTTCTTTAGTTGCAGCACAATCTCATTAATTTACATGGTGGTAGATTTAAAAAGCAGTGCCAAATTATTGTCAGCAAAATCCACAATATTCTTGTACAGCAGGTCCCCATGAATCATTTTCAAGTTGTTTTACTTTATTATTTTTAATTAAGAATGTAAAATAATGCAGAGACAATTAAGTAAATATTAAAATCTTAGGAAATATGCATTCTGCTACCAGTTCCCTAGGCTGCTGAGTTAAAGAGGAAATTTTAGATATACATTTTTTCGTGAAATTTCAAATATAACCTTATACAATACAAATTTCACTGTATTTATAATGTACATTTACAATGAAATGCATTTCATATGTGTTTCACCTTCATGGTTTATTGAATCTTTTACCAGTTGGTTCTAAATGTAGATATTGTGCCAATTCATGATACATATTTTTAAAGTTTGGTTCACAGGAAGACTCCAAATGTATTTTCTGGGTCTCAAGATGACAACAGTCAGAAAATCCCTGGTTTTAGGAGATGAATACCCGTGGTAACTTATAAGGGGAAGAGTTAAATAGGTAAATATACGGTGGAAGTGTTCCTGTCGGCAAAACTTCAATTCCTTGTCCATTACTTTACCATTAAGATTGCTTTTTTCAGCAGTGCATATAAAATTGACTGAATGAGAAATTTAGAATGTGATCCTTAGAAAACAAAAAACAAAACAAGTGTTATTCCCTAGTTCATTTTGCTTGCTTTGCCAATAAATTCTAACCAGAGTCTCACTTCAAGTGCTCTGAAATGCAAACACTACAGAGAAATGCTTTTGAAAATCCAAAAAGAGAACTTGATTGAATGATCAATACCTAAGCCAAGTAAAGATGCAGAGCCTTCCCTTGAAGTGATCACTAACCATGGGAGAAAAGCATAAAAAAATCAAAGAATTTGATTAGACTGTTAATACAACCATCTATGAAGCACAATCCAAGATATGAAGGGTTATCAAAATCTATGATGCTCAAAGACTAGGATAAAAAATAACTGATATAAGGAAATAACAAAATGAAAAAAAAAATGCTAAGAAAATTGAAAATGTGGCCATGGGAGTAAGTGTCTTTTTATGCATTCAAAGAGACTGAATAATCTGAAGTCATACTATAGCAGTTTATATTTTGAGCACTAGTTTTACAGCTGCAGAAGGTAAATTATGCAGATGAACACTCTTGTAGTCTCGCCGCTTCTTTTGTATGCTCGGATGAACATTTTTTCTAGTTATTTTTGTGACGTTGTGATAATAAAATCTTTCATTTATAAAACAGTACAGTGATGGATTAGTCTGCTGGTTCTACAGCAGCACTCTTATCAAACAAGACAAGAATACTTTTTTTTCCAGTTTCTTACGTGGTTTGCATCATAACCGTGTGGAATTAGTATTCTATCAAAACAAAATCTTTTGTGTGACACTATTACCTGTTGATAGTACACTCTGAATTCCTCCCAAAAATAGGCCGTAGCTAAGGACAATGTGAACTTTCAAACTGTGACGTATAATTGATATGAAAGTCTGTGTAATGTTGTGCCTGGAAGAAGAATCCATCATCCTTCAGGTCATTGATCTGTGTGTGTTGCCATTATTTATCTAAGGGTAATGGTCCTATTTTTGGGATTATGTATCGTTGGTCTTAGAGGACAGCTGAAAGCATTCTGCATTCAAGTGTATTCTTCTCTACAGGGAGTACAGTAATTGCATTTGTACAAAGTTTTAGTGAGAAAATAGTGATTGTTCATGTAGGATTACACTGTAGCTGCTGCTGAGTGACTAAAGGCGATCCACACATACAGTGTATGCTTTGAACTACACTGCACTGTACTGCAGTGTTGCTGCCTGTGCACGGTTCTGTGTACAGGTAAGAAAAGGTACAGAAGAAAACTGCAGAGTCAACCTCATTTAACTTGATTTGTTGTTATAAAAAGCTACCGTTACAGTGCAATGAATATAGTGCTAAGCTCCATTGGTTGTTGAGTCATTTGTAGGTGACTGAACATAGAAGCAGAACATTGATGACATACACATTCTATATCTATAAGTCACCCCAACCTCACTAGAAAAAGAAAAAAATAAATTCTTTTTTGGTTCAAATGACCAGTGATATTGTGTTTCTGATGAAATTGCTAAAAACTGTAAGTAGTCTGGTGTGGTTGTTATGTATGTGTTAAGTATTACATAGAAGGAGGATGTTTTAAATACAGGAGACCAGTGTCTGTGTTACTTTTAAGCTGAGCCCGTACCTTTGTTAACTCTTTAAAACCTGACATGTCACTGACACACCCTGCACATGCGCAGTTTGGATGGCCGTAACTCTTTCACTGTTTGTGCAATTGGAAAAATTCCAACGGTTTCTGAAGCCTGAGAAATTGCCCTTTACTGGCTTTTTAAGGTCATTATGGTAATTTCACTCATGCCTGTACTAGAAGCCATTTTAGCAGTACTATAACATGCAGTAAATTGTAAATGACTGCTGGATTTTGAAAGTTCTCAGTGCTCTGGAAAAATGGGCGAAAGGACTCTCACAGCATGTTTTCTAACCTTTTTATAGTCAAAATAAGAAAAGAAAGTCCAGACAGACCATTTTAGGCTCAGGGTTTAAAGAGTTAAGTCATGATTTTGCTGCCATGTAACATTATTATTTTAACCCAGCTGTGAATTTTTCAAGTTCTGTTTTTGGCGAAACCATATCCAGTGTCACAACTGTAATTCAACAGTTATTTTGTACATTTTTCGATCATCTGTAATATAATATGTCCTGCTGACACATCTGCCATTTTGGGCAATTTCTCCTGCAGGATATTATCGGAAATCACCCTCTTCTGTCATTTAGGTATAAATACGCATTACTATAGGCAATACTTGATCAGTCAATGCAGTACAGCTCATAAGGTATTCAGTGTTCACATATTTTTGTTGAATTCAGTAGATTAATTTATACATTCAGCTGTTTTGGTATATTCTGGGTAAAGCACTTCACTGATATGTTTATCACAACGTACTAAGATTTGTAACTAAATGTTGAGAGTAAACACTGATACAAAAAAATATAGTCCCTTAGTCAATGATTAAGAGCAAAAAGTATGCTCTGAAAGTCTTGTTGTTGACCTTTTTGATATGAATTTTATTATGCTTCTTTTTCTCTGCAGGCAAATGCTACAAGACTGAGCTGGCTCATTACTGTATTTTCATTCAAATGTAAAATACTTTAAAATAGGGGCCATTATGCGACTATTGCACCGTAACTCATCTTATGATGCTTCTGTGCTTTTCACAGTCACACAAGTTACTCCTTACACACACACCATCTCATAATCTTTCTTACTGCATCTAGCGATATGAGGAAAGCGGACTTTTCCACATCAAGATGAGTGGGGGTAGGAAAGGCATTATCAGCCCCAGAGAAAGATAAGAGTTACGGTGGTAGGCAAGGAGTCCTGTGTAAAAATCCAAAGGTCACCCAAGCTTGACTTCAGACCAGCAGACATGGAGACACTGAAGGTCAAAGAGATTGAGGGAGTAATCCATTCACAAAGATGACGACCACACCTTCAGTTTTACCTGGGTTTATTTCCCTCAGACAGCTTGTTCTCCTAAGCCACACTTTTCCAGAGATTTTATCCACCGGATGCTTTTATTTATGCCAGATCATGCAAAGAGATTTCAAGTCTCAGAAGAGAGGAAACTATCAAAATTAGTACCATTACTATTCAGATATGTGACCAAAACAACGAGAGCGACAGCAGCAGTGAATGAAAGTACACCTGAAGCAGAGTGCTGAACCCTGGTAGTATCAAGTAGAATATTAATTCTAGTGGAGCACCCTGGATAAGTGGGGCCCCTGGGCTCACTGCACACTGGGTGTCATTATGAAGCCTGTGCTGCAGATAGCATAATAAAATATACCGCGTAATGCTAAGCTGTGAAATGGATGTAAACAATCATGCTACCAAAACAATCATGAAGGTGGGAATTGCACAGATTTTATTGGTTTATCAGCTCAGAGTTGAGGCGTTTGCTATATACAAGGCATCTGTGTAGGGGAAATTGGAATTTGGCTTTCAAAATTAAATTCTTTCAGAAATGTGAAAATAGCAATCATTCTGTATGTCTGTACAGAGATGTGCAAATTCTGTTCCACAGAGGGCCAAAACCTAATCAGATGTGCTGCAGGCCCAAAGTAAATTCTGATGTGAAATTACATTAAAGGAAACTATCCCACATATAGAAAATAAACTTTCTCTAATACTAGCAAAATAATAAAAACATCTTATTTATTTAATCTGCTGTTATTAATTTACAGAGATGGCTGTCAAAACATCTTTTGCAATTGTTACTTGTGTCTGTTCTGTAGAATAATATTTTTTAAAAAATTACTAATTCTAAACAGGAGAGATTAGGAGATAACAGTGTAAATTGTTTTAGGTAAAATGCAGTATTTATTAGGGAAGCTTAACAGCGCTGTGATGTACACTGACATAAAACTGAGATCATGCAATATTGTGCTGCAAAAAATTTACATTTTGTAATTTTTTTAGTTAAAATTTTGCAGTTTGAAGAACAAGCACAAACTTGGTGACCCAAATGTGGCCCCAAATTGGGGCAGCCTGCGTTTTAGATGTTGCACTTCTAAATCCAGTTATTATACCAGAATATTAATCTCTTAATTTTTCTCTTACACTCTCTCTGCTTATACTGTCTCCCTTTTGCATATCGTTAGCCTCATAGCACAATTGCCTAAGTCATATTTTTCCAAGTCATAGCCAATGATGAAAAATGAAGCAGCACTGTTAGGAGAGTAAAGCACATGTTACAATTTGGCCAAAACTATGATTTCTATACAACAATATATAAGTATCTTCTGGCAAATACAGTTCAACCTGTAAAAGCACTAATGTTTCACAATATCAATGTCTTGTCCACACACAGGAAAAAATATGGGGTGTACTTTCACGTCTGGCTTGTTTGTAATGCCTTTGGACCAACAATATGGCCCATTTACTCCTTTACTGCGATTTGTTTGTGCAGCCCAGGTCATTCAAAACAAATAAATAACAGTGGTGAAAGGTCTGACAGTGCAGGTCTCAGTCCTCTTCCAGTGCAGTTTGTCAGCAGCATGAGTGCAATACAAAATCCTACACTGGGTCTTGGACAGAACCAACCTCCTCTGTCCTGGAAATAGGACCCAAACACAGGCTTTCATGGATAAAAGATGGATGATGACATCCAATAGCTAGCATTCCCTCAAGTTTGAAAAGCAGAGCAAAGAAAAATTAATTATGTGCAAATCCTGGGGCTGGCTGATAATCAAATTCAGCTATTTCTTCCTCATCGTCTTCACTGCTCTAAACAGCAGAGCAGGTAAAACAGTTTATACCAAAAATCAGGTTGCAGTAGATGGGGGAGTGTGCCAGAGCCGTCCCATCTTGGCTATTCTACCCGTGGTTTTACTGACAGAAGTCAAGCCGCAGCCAAGCAGTGGAGAGAGTCCAGTTTGGTGACCCCTGGACTGGATCAGTGCTTTTAGTTGATGATGTAGTTCTGCTGGACTCATTGACCTGTGACCCCCCAGTGAGCACTGGGGCTGCTTGCAGCCAAATGAAGCTGGGATGAGAGTCAGCACCTCAAAATTCAACGATAGTACTCTGCCAGAATTAGTGCATTCCTTTTCTTGGACATGAGTAAGTTACTGACCTCAGTGAGACAACTGAAGTGTCCTTGTTTAAGATATGGAGTAAGATGGATTGTGAGATTAACAAGGGGATTTGTGCAGTGTCTTTTTTGTACGTTTGTTAGTTGAATAGAGGTTCAAGAGAACAAGAGAATCAACAATCAACTTTTCTGCATATGGGGTTAGTTTCCTAAACACTACTAACATGATATGAAAGCCCTTGACATATCATATATATATATATATATATATATATATATATATCATCTAGTGGCACTCAGTCCCTAATGAGAAACAATGCTATGAGAAAAGTAAGTTTTATTCAAGGATGTCTTGAACACATAGTGTGGAAGTTGAGTATATAGGCCGCTATGGGTAGAACCCACTGCTGCTCATTTGCTCAGGGAGAATCCAGTTAAGGTACATTCCATGCAACTGGGAGGAGATCTCGAGGCAGGCCCAGAACACGCTGAAGGGCTAATATATCCAATTTAGCATGGGGAAGCTTCAGGATCACCTGAGAAGAGCTGGAGGAGGTAGCTAGGGAGAAGGGTGTTGGGGCTATATTGCCTAGCCTGCTACCACAAAGACCTGACTTTGGAGAAGCAGCAGAAAATAGGAGGATGGAGGAATACATCAAACTGTAACTATACATGCCACATAGTATTAGGGTGGTTACTTTTGACAAGTTAGCCAGTTAAAAATGTAATAAGTAAAATGAGACTTCATTAAAGCAATCTAATTCATCACATTTGATTACTTTTTGGGCACTTTCCTAACAGGTGATATAAAACTGTAATTTATAGTAGGGGAAAAAACAAACATAACAGTACTTATTCAATGTAATGTAAAGCACAACCAACAAGCACATTGTTATTGGCAGTTGTGCCAGATTACAGTACAATTTAGTGCTTTTACCTTTAATGCTATTACATGTTACTAGTTACTCCTCACCACCAGTGCAGCCTCAGTCTGTGGCACTTCTTAACACGTCTTTAGTTCCTGGTCATTACCTATAACATCCCCTCCCAGCTTGAATATCATTGCCACACAGTGAGGAGCCATTAGGAATTAAAGTTCTCCAGGGGCTAAAACCCCCTCTTGGATTTTCTTAGCCTCTCGCCCTATGACCATGCATAGTGCCAGCTGAGCCTAATCTGACAGGATGCTAATAGATCGTCTAATTAACATAATGTCCACCCATTAGGAGTGGTTAACCTTTGACTCATTGCACTGACAGGGATAATAGGAGAAATGAAAAGAAGAACACAGATGCTGATGCACTGTGAACTCATGTCATCTACTTACTGTTTATACATAGAACGCAGTCAGTGCATGTGTTCATGTAGCAGGGAAACAAGTTGCATCTTGAGCATTTTGACACATAAAGACAGATGTGCAGTCACTGTGTCCTACGCTCTACAGTATGTAGCTATATCCCATGGTTTAGTCTTTTAGCTTAAGCCACTGTCAATGACAGGAGCACAGAGTGGTCAGGTCATTGTCATTTTACCTCACTGAACTACTGTCTCTGTTTCAGAACCAAACCACTTTCCACAGCCATGAACTTTGGTTCGCTTCCCTGCGCGTGCGTTCCCCACAAACACGTGCGTTCTCGCTGTTGATCCGTCATGACGTCTCATTCCACCTCATTTCCTCAGACCCTTGCTTCTTTCTAATTGAGGCGGCAGCGAATACAATTATGGTGAGAATCATCCCGGACTGATGTGAGGACGGATTAACGGGATTAAGAAGATAATCTGTTGACCCTCTGGCCCCGACACAGTATGAGGCTGGGAAGGCAATTTGAAGCAGGGAGAGGAAAAGATAGGGGGGCTTTAATGAGCGGGCTGACGAAAGCCTCTGACCACCGATAGGCTCGCTTGCTGTGCCACCCGGGGGATTACTTTACGCAAGACTCCCCTCTACAATCTCACCTAACCTTTCACAACTGCACCACTGCCCACACACTCAAACAAAGATGTTCAACACCAGTCTCATGCATATGTTCAGAGAGGATGTTCAATTAACAACCTGGCCCAGTCATGGAACACATAAAACTACTCTGCTTTAAACACATTGGAAACCACTTACAGTGATCAAATATTGATGAGTGTGGTTGGTCGCTAAAGGTGGACGATTATTAGAACCAAATATGATTAGTCACTCATCTCAAAGTGTCAATGTCGGTGTTGTTGAAAGTAAAGCAGATTGTTTTTCCTTGCACTGTTGGAGTTGGTGGTCTTTGCCAATATTTTGGTACTGGTTATGTTCTGACTCTGAATTACAGGTGGAACATATTTTTCCCCCTCAGCTGCATTGAAGGTTGAAAGGGTATAAGAGGACAAACAGTTTTTCCTGAATGCTACCTGTTTCCCTGTGCAGTTTATGAGACAGAGAAGCCTACGGAAACTTTAATAATAATAAATAATCAGTTTTATTTATAAGCGCCTTTCAAGTCACCCAAGGACACTGTACAACAGTAGTTAAAAAGGTAATACATAGAATACAAAAGAAATAAATGTAAACTTTAAAATTGTCCTCCTCCAGGTTCGCTGCCAAATAACACGGTACCCCTTTTAAAGTGCAGTGCAGCACTATTGTCCAGTATGAAAACACCCAAAATGAGCACTCTATGCAGACTACTTGATGACAATAAGGCACAGGTGTCAAACATACGGCCCACGGGCCAAAAGCGGCCCGCCACAGGGTCAAATCCAGCCCGTGAGATGAATTTGTGGCATGCAAAAGTTACACTGATGATATTAACAATCAGTAATGTTAAAACAATTTTACTTCAGGTTCCACGTACAGACCAGTATGATCTCAAGTGGATCAAACCAGTGAAATTTACTGTATATGTATTCTCATAATAACATATAAATAATGACAACTCTAAATTTTTCTCTTTGTTTAGGTGTAAAAAAGTAAAATTACATAAAAAATTTAACATTTACAAACTATCCTTAAAGCAGTGTGTGACTCATCACTAATTTTTCTTCCTATCACTAATCCATTAGTCTTTCCATGCTAACCCACCCACTTCCCTCACATTGAGCAACTTCGAAGAGTACTCCATCACAAACAGTCCATTTATTTACATTCCAAACCGAAACTTCACTGGGCTCTTTTTGGGAATTTTGTCATGAAGTGCATTGTGGGAATGGGAATTCCACGCAGCCGCAGCAGCAACATATGGAGACAAGCAACGAACCTGTGTCTGCAACCAGGTCAGAAGAAATAGAAGGAATCACTGCAAGTCAGTCGTCATCTTATAATACGGGGTGTGTGATCATGAAAAACAATACTTCGACATCAATTTCATGGCATTTTCGGAATATGTCAGGTGAGGGCCCGGTCATACCCTTTATGCTTGCAAGGCGCATATGATAAACTGGGGCATATTATTGTTAAAATTGCACAAAATAAAATTTTTATTAAGACCTTCTCAGGTTTTTTATTTAATTCAGATTTCTAAGGTGTAAACATTTTCATAATGTAATCTTAGTTTTTTTACTGTTATTATTCTACTGGTCACTTGAGATCATGTGTATGTGGCCCCTGAACTAAAATGAGTTTGACACCCCTGCTATAAGGGAATTACCTCAACAGAATTTGTCTAGGTTGTGTTCATAACTTCTATGGACAGAATTTCTAGGCACAGCCGGGTAGGGGATGGGGTCGAGTTTGGTGGCGGGAGGATCTCATCTCTGCTTTTTGCGGATGATGTGGTCCTCTTAGCTTCATCGAACAGTGACCTCCAGCTTTTGCTGAGGTGGTTCGCAGCCGAGTGTGAAGTGGCTGGGATGAAGATCAGTACCTCCAAGTCTGAGGCCATGGTCCTCAGCCGGAAAAGGGTAGAGTGCTCACTCTGGGTCGGGTGGGGGGGCCTGCCCCAGGTGGAGGAGTTTAAGTACCTCGGGATCTTGTTCACGAGTGAAGGTTAGGATGGTGGATCGGGGTGGCGTCTGCAGTATTGCAGACGCTAAACCGGTCCGTTGTGGTGCAGAGGGAGCTAAGCCAAAAGGCGAAGCTCTCGATTTACCAGTCGATCTACGTTCCGACCCTTACCTATGGTCATGAGCTTTGGGTAGTGACTGAAAGAATGAGGTCGCGGGTACAAG
>JAPQRQ010000013.1:2495191-2522149 GCA_037367365.1 Apogon talboti | reverse complement strand
ACAAATGTTTATTTGACACCTTCCCCCCCCCCCCCCCCGGAACCAGCACCTGGATGACGCCTTGGTGTTTGCTCTGCTGCTAGATTCACAAGTGTTGCTAAGTAGCATATCAAACACATGACATTCCTGCAAATGAATTGCATGCTGTCGACAAATGTTTAAGTATATTGGAGGTATTTCCCCACTTTGAAGAAATGGAAGTTTTGCAAGTGTTCCAAGTGGCCCTGGTGTCATCTTTTTGCGTGAAATATAGCCATACATTGGAGCGTTTATGCCTCGCTGCCATGTTGGCTACGTTCTAAACCAAAACAATGCAGCGTAGGTGTGAAGTCATCATGCATGCGCAATGAAGGCGGAGTCGATAAGCAGAATCATTAAGCAGGCCGACAAACGATTCCAACGAACTGAGCTTCCAGGAACCGGTTCTCAAAAAGCACCGGTTCTTGATTCCCATCCCTACTCCTAAGGCATTCATTAGGGCGCCCTATGAAAGGGGATTTTGTAGCACGTTCGTAGAAAATCTTGCACAAATCACCCACCTCACTACGAACTTAGGAGCGGTCCACCAACTCTCCATTCTCATAATCGCTTTGAGAAGGTCGTACGAAATGGTTGATAAATTGTTCGCACGGTGCTCATAGCCATTCGGAACGGCATTTGTGACCAAGACATGACTTGTTGAGGCGTCACACAGACATGAACAATGGATGATTTGTGAATATGCCTCCCATGTAAGGCCCACTTCTCAATACAGCTATTTAACTGTGGTTGCTAAGACAACCAGTTTACTCGGGTGACAGCGGTGATGACGGGGCAATCACTGACAGCCTGACTTCAAGACAAACCACAAGTTCTTCCACTTGGTGCAAAACACTTAGGCTTTTTTTCCAGCACAAAGGCAGCAGCTGCATTATGCAATCCTTTGCAACAGTGAAATAGCGGGTCCATCCCAGTGACACTTTTGCTGTGAAAAGACTGTGCCTTTTAAATACAGTTGGACATACCCTGACAGCTGTTATTAACCTATTAATCATTTAAAGCAAGTGCCTTTTTCTATTATGCAAATTAGAGTGGTTTTTTTTGCTGGTGTGTGTATACTATGTATCATTCAGAGAGAGTGAATGGTTGACATGCTCTCCCCTGATAGACTGACATTAATGTAATTTAGAATGACAGGAAAGCTGCAGCATAAGTGGTGATACTTTAACCTGTGAATGATTTGCTTTATCCAGAAATGCAAAAAGATAAAAAAAAAGGCAAAGAAACTCAAATGCATGACAAGACTTCATTTCACCCAGACTGCATATCATAGGGTTAGAAAACAACTAAAGAAACCCGCATGAAACCAACATATACAAAAGATTATTCCATTTGACTTCAGCACCCGCTTTCTGTGAGTAAACAAGCCTTTCTCTTTGAAAAGTATAGCACTGTGAATGCCAGAAAGTAAATATCAAGAGGATTTCACACTGGGGATGGCTAATTCTGCATTACAAGGTCTTTTCACACCTGCGCTTACAGGGTACTTTGACATTTTACATTACCACGCCAAAAATAAATAAATAAATAAATATGACCCCGAACTTTGTGATCCTGATAATTCATGGTGCTTCAACGATAGAATAATTAAAAGCTTAAATTTGCCCTAATGCCCCAAGGGAGCCAATCATCACATAAAGAAGTGATGTGGGATTCACACATATACTTGTTCTGTGAGAAAGTCTCTGCAGTTTTAGAATGAGGACAATTGCCAGAACATTAAGAGCTTCCAAATGCAAGACAAAAACTTCCATACCGCAAAAAGAAAAGGCACTGTTTTAGAGATTTTTAGAGAGATGATGAAGATATAGTAAGTGCACTGATAATAATCTTGCCTGCAGTATATTCATAGTAAATGAAATTTGATCTACAGTTGTGACTTCGTTAGGCAGTCTGTAACATCTTTCACTCTAAACAGTAACTCAGCAGACCTACTTGCTGCCACTTGATATTGTACATAGATGCAAGTTAAAAATTCTAATTAATTGATTTAGATAAACCTTTTAAGTTCTGATTAAATAAGAATGTTGGTAATTACATCAACTTAATTTTTTGTGTAATTAAAACTCAAATTCCATTGTTAATGAGTTATAAACAAAATTCAAGTTATCCTAACTTAAATTTGGCTCAATAACTTAATTTTTCTCCACATTGTCTTTAATATTTCAAGTTCCCTCTTCTAACATGCCTGGACGCATGATGTTAAGACTGTGTGTTAGAAGACTTGTTGGCTAAACTAACTCAATTAGAGATTGAAATATAATGTGTTCAAATACTCAACAGCACTTCAAAATTAAAAACATTAATTGCACAAAAGCAGTGGTTTGACTAATGTCTTTCTGAAAAGCTGCTTCTGTACATGAACAAAAAAGAGGAAAATATATTATGGCGTGCTTGCTGCATTGCATTGTGGGTATTGAACATTATGCTCTATGATGTTCTGTGTTATGTTGCAGGGGTTCAGTGGGGTTTTTGTGTTTGTGTGAATTTAGGTTAATGTGTGTATATGACCATGTTTATCAGCCTTTTTATGTTTATTTTTGTTTTCCTTAATGCACACTATAAGTGAAAGCTGTAGGCTGAACAATGCCTTACCTGTTTATCTATAATTGTCAGTTATTGAGTTGTAACTTTAAGCTCAGCACTTGCTAAACTCTAAGCACGTACTTTGTTTCTCAATTTCAAGAGAGGAATCTTATTACCATTCCTCCTACCACATTAAAACATCAAAATTAAAAAAAAATACTGAAGAAAATCTAAGTGGACCAACTCAATATTTAAAATAGTAGCTACTTAAATATTTGTGTCCATTACTACTGTAATTATCCAGGGGTTCCCAAACTTTACCCTGCCAAGGCCCCCCAAACAGCATTAGCTTCTGGCTGGCGTACTCCGCACTCCGGGGGTGGGGGTGAGCGGTCTGTGCCGTTTACAATGGGTACGCACGACCGTACGTCTCCTCTTTCCCTTTCCAAAGTGAAAGTGAAACCTAACATGCGTTACTAATTCTGTTGTGTCTCCCACTGTTGTGAAGCACATTTACCTTTTCCCTACCTCCTGAAACTTCACAAACTTTCATTTGAGGGGGCAGGACGTTTGTTTAGAACTGGCCCCGATACCGATATGTTAGGACTGTAGCTAGTAAATGCAGCATTCTTGTTTTTAACTTTGTTTCCCATCATGCAGCGTGGTACTGCGCTTTCATGATTGAGATGGGAGTATTCCTCAACTGTAGGTACCAAATTGGCCAGTTCAAAACGTCTGTATTTCTCAGACCGGCCCACACACACACACACACACACACACACACACACACACAGACAGATGCTCTGAGACCTTCCAGCATTATGATATAAATGTTTCCACACTATATATTCACACTAAAATGTTTTGTTTTGAGCACCCCATAGTGCCCCTGGTGGCCGCCAGTTTGAAAACCACTGATTGAGACAACATGTGTAAAATTGCTTTCAAATACTACAGTAAAGCTAGTTGAGGCAAAGTAATTTGTTTGAGTTATCAACTTAAAATTTTTCCTTTAGGCAAACAGTTTTTAAGTAAGGCCAAATTAAAATAATTTTTGACTGTAGAGGAAAAGCTAATTCCCATAGTGTAATATAGTCTGTTGGTCCAATGTAATTTCAGATGAAGTTGTCGTAACCCAAAAAGACTAATGGAAACTGTTGTGTTAATTTTTTTTGTTGAGTCGAAGCATTTCTTTTTAGAGTGTTCACTCCTTAAAGCCTCAACAGGGAAATGATTGTTGCTCTCCATTTTCACACCTGCCCAGTTTCTGCTTAGAAAGTTTGACACAAATTGCACCGTAACAAAATCCAGAGAGCCAGCAACTCACCTCTGGATGGCTGTTAGGCAGGCTGGGACTTTTTGCTTATCTGCCACAGTTACCTTTATTGCATCAGTCTGTCAGGCGACGGCGGGGAATTACAGCCATGGAGCCCTTCTGACATGTGTCCTGTAGGAGCACAGCAATGTGGGTCAAGTCATGGACCGAAAATGAGCTGTTGTTGCCCTGAAATGAAATCCATAGACGGCAGGACGGATTAAGGTGTCCATTCATTGCTCTGTGAATCAAATGCGCTGTTGGCCCTGATGTAACTTTAGCAAAATATTGGAATGCAGATAAAGTCTTTAGTTGGACTGTTTTGTAATTGGCCTGCTTTTTTCCATCTTTTTCATTTTAACAGCCAGTGTTCAACATCTGACAGATACTTTTAAGATATGACAGATGCCTTCATTTGCGTTTCTTGATACAGTAAATTAAAATTACACCACATCAATTAATGTCCTTGGCATTTCGTGACTTGGATTCCACGTAAAGTGATAATTACTGCTCTCATACATCTGTCAGACATGTTCTTTTAGTCACATGCCCATATTGTTTTATCCTTGGTTAAGTCTGTTTTTCTTTTACAGTTGATTGTATCTCATTAATTCGATTAAAAACACACTAATATGTATTTCTCTCCTCTCGGTCCGAATGAAACAACGAAATATGAACCTAACATTTGCAATCAAGATGTGATTCTACATCAAGCCAGAGTAGAGTCCTGTCCAGATCTGAACAGCTAAGGGAGTTACAGCTGAACCCCTGCTCGTACCTGTCTGGAAACACCCATGATCAGTCACACAGTAGATTTTCTACAGCCTCTAAAACAGAGACCACAGAGGTGCGTAGATATCTTGTTTCCTGTCAGACTGCTTGAATTATATTACGCTGAAAGATATGGAATTTATGCACAGGGATTTCAGCAAGAGGTACCAAACTGCACATCTCTGATCATTTATTTATGATTTTGATAATCTTACTTGTGGGAAGTTAAGTACAACTTCAACTTACTTGAGGAATTAAATTGTCTGCATCCTTATATTTCTATTCCACGACATCTCAGAGGGAAACGTTGTTATTTTTTCTCCATTACATTTGTTTGATGGTTTTATTTATTTTTCAGATTGCAATTTTTCATCTTTCCTCATCTCCAAATGTGTTAAATTTCAATGTTTGTGATGTACTAAAGGCTGAAATGCTCCTTTGTTGGTTGAGAAAATGTCTAATTATTCCTTATGCTAAATAAGCTCTAAGTAAACCCTCAAATTAGTTGCCCTGTTTTTTTGAGCAAAAAAAAAGTGACTTTTTATGGGCATGCAGTTCTCATAGGACAGCCATGACACATACATATGATAATTTTATATAACATGATGCATTGCTACCAAGTACCGACAGTATGTAAATAAGTTAAAATGAGCTCAACATTAAGCATGTACAGCTGTAAAATGCAACATACATATTAATGCAGCAGTGACTTTAATTCAACAAGGAGTATTTCATTGTACACAGACTAAATTGACTTCATACTTTAAGAACATTTTGCTGATAATATTTGCATTATTTTACTTAACTAAAGATTTGAATGCAGAGGTTTGACTTGTAGTGGAGTATTTTCACAATGAGTGCTTTTACATAAGTAAAGAATCTGAATACTTATACCTCTGGTAACTGACAAAGATTAAATAAACTGGTGACGCATACAAGTTTATTAGCTGGTAACTGGTCAAAGGACTGGTGTGGCTATTTGACACTACTACCTCTACAGAGATAGGAGTATAAAACATGTTTGTACAAGGATGTTGACCCTGACTGTGATAAATGTCATTGATGCCCATATGTTTTGGTCGCACACCGTTTTGCATAACTTTTGGTTGGAAATATTCCACACAATCTGCTAAATAACACTGTCAAACCACCTGCAATTAGTGCCTTATTTACTGAAACATCTGAATAAAACTGGCCGCTCTCTCAGCTAGACATTTGATCCTGGTCGAGTGGGTTGTACACATTATTTGTCCAGATAGATAAAGGTGTATATGAAGAGCTTCTGCTGGTTTTTACTGAACATGGAGACCTTTTTTGTCTGTGTTGATAAACTAACCTGTACTTACAGTGGACTAACATGCTTTTACTATATATTCTGATACATTTCATTTGTTTTTTTCAGTGAAATTCCTCTTGTCACTGCTGGAATTTGTACTCACATGGATGCTATGATGTTAATTCTTATTTCCTGTTACCAATGTTTATTTTATCTTATCATCTGATTTCTTTTTCAGTTGATTCACAGATTCAGTAAAGAAAAAATACATCTTTTAGAACATATGAGTGAAGCAAATTACTGTAGCTATGCATCGAAAAAACAGCAATAAGATGAAAGAGTCTCAAGTGTTCACAGTTGTGCACAGTGAGGTGGGAGAGAAGAAGTGATGCTGTTGGTGGTGGAGGGGTGGGGGTCTACAGCGCAGAGCAAGAGCCCGGTGGACGCGCAGGAGCGGGAGCGCGCGTATTGGAAGGAAGGGAAGGAAGGAGCTGAGGCAGATCAGTCGCCAGCGGAGCCCAAGACGGCGGATGAACGGAGCCAAGCGTGTGTGTCGCCCTTGTCGTTTTTACAGCAGCTGAAAAGCAGCGTCCGGCCGGCAGCCCCCCCCTCCCTCCCCAGAACCTGCCCGAAAATGATGCTTAAACTCGTCCATCTCCTCGGAGTGCTCGTCTGCGGCAGTCAAGGTAGGGATGCATGCGGGAGTGTGTGAAATCTCCGAGCTTTGTGACTTTGTGGACAAGTTGAGTGTATTTGCCATCGTGATCTGCTGCTGCAGGCAGAGCTCCTGGAGAAAGAGAGGGAGTGAGAGAGGTAGAGTAAGACGGCCAGTGAGAGAGAGAGAGAGGGAGAGAGAGGGGGCTGGATTGTTTAACTGGATGTTGTTTTGTAGTTGAAGCACGTCTTGCAGGGGCCAGAATCTTTCTTAGTGAAAAGGGGGATTATGATGGGGTCCTTTTTGGGTGGGTGAGCAGTTACACTGTGCACTCCCCGATAAAAAAAACACTTATCTTTCTCGTATACCAAAGCATAGGCTGCTTTATTATTTTTAATCTCCCGGAGCAGCCCTGAGGGTCTATTGTTTTTCTGATCTCATTTGCAAAGATCTCCGTCCTACCCGGGATCATTTTAAAGATCGTTTCTCGGCTCCCAGATCACACGCACTGAGGTGTTAATTTCAGTCCAACTGTCTGTATCAGATGTTTTCACCTCCATTTCGTGTTTTCTTCTCCGCCCGGTTTTGTTAAAGCTTATAGAAAACACTGTACATTTATTCGGGGGACATCCTCCTTTTACTGTCTGCGACCGGTGTACAGGCTGAACACGACAAACACCCGGGCTCATTATGCGGCTGAACAGTGGGAAATGTTCCGGAAAGTTTGGAATTATGAGGTTCATTTGTGGCAGCGCACTGACACTTGAGCGTTAATTGGGTTTGGGGTTCCTGGCGCACCTGATCTGGACGGATGAGGAGTCTCTGGGTGCTCGTGAGCGCACACGGGGATCGGTAGCACGCCTAGAGTAAAATGAAGATGTTACCTGAGTGTCAGCTGCTGAATAGCACTGATTGAAAGCATATAAGCATTCGGCTGGTGCTTTTGTCTTTGCTTCTGTTAACTGCCCTGGTCAGTGATGCGCGTCGCCCGGAGTGCACTGCGAAAAACTCCTTTAATAGCTTTCCTCCCTTTCACTGTTATTCTTCTATTTGAAGCGAAAACATTTAGAACGAGGCTGTTTGCTCATTTATTTCAAATGGTATGCAAATGTATTTAGACAAGACACGCTTCTGGGTTGCAGAAATACTATGCAAGTTCATTTGCGCTGAATCTACGGCGGATTATCTCACCCCCTAGGGCGGGATGGTCCCACTTAGAAGAAAACATCAGGTTTCAGCGCAAAACAGAATAGAAGGAGTTTGTGGATGAACATCTTTGCAGCGTGGTCACACTAGGTTCCTAGCGTACAACGGCAGGTGGGGGTAGAGCGCTGCAAAGTGGTGTCAAGAGTGAAGCCACGAGCTACTGGTCGTTAAAACGTGTTGCATCTCGTTCACACTGTTTAGTAAAGACGCTGCTTCTGACAGTCGTTCATTGTGGGATTCAGGGGTCTGCTGGGTCCTTGAGGAGATGCCAGGGTGGACTCCAGGCAGAATGAAGAATTGTTTTTTTTTTGCCCTTTGATATTCTAGACATAGCCCCAGATTGAGGTGGTGTAAAAATCTCAATAAATTTTAATACCCAGTCCCTCTGACACTACAAAATGATAATTCTAACACCTGTGCTTTGAAAAGTTCCATGTGGTTTTAAAGGACGCCTGCAGCAGCTGTCATGTCTTGGGAAATTCCTGGGACTGAGCCGCTTTTAAAAAAAAGCATCGTGTTTTACTTTTGTTTCATTTATTTTTTAGAGTGTGACAGGAAAACAGAGGTGAGATCATTTCTAAAATACCTAATTAAGATTCTACAGGGCAGAATTTGATCATCACTAACGTGCAAAAATTGGAGTCTATTGGCAGTTCATATTACCACCAATTTGCTCAGTAAACTGTTAAAAGCAGATGTAGTTAGAGGAGTAGGAGGATGCAGTCAGAGGACAACTGGTTCAGTAAATTGAATTTTCATATAACATTAGATTTGGTGACATCGAGGTAAAAACAAAGCAGGGCAGGCTTCTGTTGGTGAGCCTTAATGGGAATATTCATTTGTTACTGTTGAGTTGCTTTCTCTTTGTTGCAGCAGTATTACATCATTCAGCCATCCAGAAAGTCCACACAAACTGACCCATTAGATCAGGAAAAATCTGTAATCTGAATAATAAGGGTAGTGCTGAATTAAAGACCATTGGCAATGTGTTTGAGCCTGGTTTATTCTGTTAAACAAGGCCTTAGTGTACTCACAAAACCGCTATCAGAGGGGTTTGAGTCTATTTCTTCAAGTCATGATGGTGGCATCATGACAGAAGTCAGGTGCCCTTGTTCACCCTGTGCACTCTGCAGATATCCTCTGTTTTAGCCCCCCCCCAGGCTTAAAGAAAACATTTGCTTTTGAAGCCCTAGCTCACCCACTCTACTCCACACTTGAGTATGCATCCTTGAAGGTTTATGTATTTGGCTTTTACCGATGCTTAGTACAATGAATTATATGCTTGCTTGGGCTCACCCGAGACTTGCCAATGTGATGTTAAGTGGCGTAATTAAGATATTTCGCTGGATCTCAGGGGGGAAATGTCAGAGGCTCAGGGTTTAAGAGATTTATGCCCCTGTGCTTTAGTGTCTCTCATTGCACCCTGAGCTAGGGCTTAAGCATGTGTTGGAGGTTTGCTTACATCCCTCATTTCTGGTTTATGTACACACATGTTTGAGAACAATCACAAAGGGAGAAGCACATACACAGAAAACACATGCACACTGTACCCAGCATCAAACTCCAGTGAATCATCAGGGCACTGATGATAATTTTTATATTTATATTTTATTTTTAGCACATTTAGTCTCTCAGCAATTTATACCTTACATGTTATTTTAGGATTTTCTTAGTCTGCTGGTGATTTCCTGATCCTGTCACCATTCTGCACACAATTCTTACCATCACGCAACACCGATCACAAACTCCTATTAAAGACATGCAAAGCTGTTCACAAAACGAAATGGCCTATGTCTTGGTCCTGCAAGGTGAAATTGATTGCATTATTTGATTAATAGACCAGGAAAGGGAGCACACATATAGAGTGCCAGTGTATATATGAAAATGGAATCGCCCCCTCGAGGCAGCCGCATATGAGAAATCAATTTAAGGAACGACTAGAGTCAGCAGGCCTCTGAATTGTACAAAGGGCAATCTCAGTGTTATGGATATGCTATTTATTTGCCTGCAAGGTTTTGATTTCTCTAGTGTGCCCTTTAGCACTCAATCCGCCAACTTTAGACCTTAGCATCAAATTTGTATACTGCATACAAGACAGGAAGAGAGTGTTATATTCAGAACACCTGGATACATGGAGAAAGCACTGCCAAGCATCTGTGCTGCAGGGATGTTGTCAGCCTGTTGAAAATGAAACAGCAGAAATAAAACCAAAAGCAAAAGAGCAGTCGCTTTGAGGTACGACATTGTGATATTTCTCTAAGTACCTGCATATGTTCCAGTACGTCCAAGCTAGTGGAGGTATGATTAAATATTAAATAGTAGGCTGTGCGACTAAAACTTTGCTCAAATGCTTGGTTTCAGCAGATCAATGCAGCATAGGATGTTGGAGAACCCTTTGTTCTTTGTAATAAACTTAGAGCTCGCCTACACATAACTGTTGGGAACTCTAGAGGTCAGCTTAGGGCATTGCTTTTCAATAGGCCTGTCTTCCTCAAGGATAGTTTAGAAGACTTAATGTACAAGCGGTGCAGTCATCAGCTCAGTTAACAGGATTAGTATCAGGGATTAAGAAACCTGTGCCGCAAATATATTCATACTTATTTGAAGTCATATTGTCTTGTAAAGACACATTTTTGGCTTTCAGCTAACTCAGGCTGTGATGCAGCAATACTAAAAGGAGGGATGGCATTCAAAGAACGATGAACATTTGGCATATTTTGCTTTGGATGCATGGAGCAGCATGTTCAATAATGCCCTCTGCCAACCTCAGTCTATTTTCACTAAAATTATCCATTATTATCATGGAAGTGACTAATGTTCTCCTCAGGGAGTCTCTTCCAACCAGGAGCCAAGAAAATGTAGATACACTAAGCAGGCAGGCTTTTGTAGGAACAGTTTGGCATAGCTCATTATATTCTATATTCTGAGTCTCATGAAGGGAAAATTTGGAGGCATATAGTGAGGAATGAGAAGATTTATACAGAGGAAGGATGGAAGAAGAGCTTATGTTTAAAAATTCATTCAATTCAAGTGAATCTGATTGCATCTAGTTAAATTGCATTGCCCGAGATTGAATCAAACTCAATGGAGTTGCACTGTGCCAAAATTAATAAAATGTAATTGAATCCTGTCGAGATGGAATCAAATTAGGCCAGATTGACGTGATTGGAGGAGGCAGCTGTGGCAGTATGCTCCTATGTGGGTTGGTCTACTGTTCTACATGAGGTTGGTGCTCGCCAAGCTGGAGACCCTTTGGCTCCTCTCTATGCATGTCCTGCCAGTCTAAATGCCGGACTAACTAGCAGGCTAGTAGACAGAGCCAGGATGCCAGGGTGACAACAGGAACAGTGACGCACTGACTGACTGATTGGATGGATGGTGGACAGGGCTGCATGGTCCTCCTCTGCTATTGCTCTTTTTGTGTCTGTACGCTACAGTGTACTTGGCACCAACATGCACACAGCCTGACACACACATCGGTCTGCTCCTCCTCTGAACATTCTCTTATGGGACGAGGCTGGTTTAGGCCTTTATATTTGGTCTTGGACATAGGCGGGCATGATTAAATCAGGAAGAGAGGGATTGGAGAAATGTCAGAAGAGCGTCACAACCCGCTCCAGTCTGGCCTGTATGTTTTAAATGACCCACTTAGACCATATTAATAACTCCACAGTAACCTGGGGCCTTGCTTGAGCATGGGCTGATGTCAATCTTATGTGAACTATAATCTGTTTTTGTGGCATACATAAACATATTCTCTGCTTTCTGGTTCTTGCATTGTTTGGAATATCACCTAATCATGTCATATGTAGATATCAGTTATTTCATATATACTGTAGGTACATGTGAAAATGAATGCAGATATATAGTAGAAAATATAGATTATATAAAACACAAAATACCAAACATGAAACATGTCAAATACTACAAATTACCGTAGCAAAATAAGGCTCACAATGTAAAATTGACAGTATTACAAGTAAACAAACACTGCATCTGTTCTGTGTGTAAGAAAGCAACATGTATAAATGAACAAGCATTGACATAAAGAGTGTGATTTGAGTGAGGAATGAAAAAGAGACTGATTGAATTCATGTCGAGGAAAGGGGGGGCGGACGTTAGTGCTCAGACCCCTGCAGTAAGATAAACATGAGAAGTGATTGCGTGCATTAAGTGTTCTTGTTATGGGGTTAAGTCCCCTGGAGCCTGGACAGTGTGGTAATGATGAAGATGGAGGACCGGATGCCTCCATGGGGGAATTGATTGTGGAAGGCCAGACATCTGAGTTGAAGAAGAGGAGGGGTACAGGACAGGCACAAAGTGAAAGGACAGCTAAATGACAGCAGGGAGACACAGAGAGAACACTTATAAAGTTTCATATCTTACATGTGATTGGCTAAAAGGAAGCATGTCAGTTTGTGATCGGATGAAGGGGGAAATCAGCTGATCAGCTTAGAGATAGTAGGAAATTGCACTTGTGACTTAGCACATACGGAGAGATAGTCTGTGACTGAACTTAAGCTAAGCCTCATTTCCCACACAACAAAATAAAAATAGATATTGTCATATCACACAGCTCTACTTAGTGGATTTGTGGATTCTGATATGACATTTTTAAGCCACCTTCCCCTAAAAAACAGACAGAGGTGGTCACTTTGTTTTTGGAAACACATTCCTCTAAGGCACCTGTTGAATATTGATTAGAACTCTGATGTCTTGGTGTGCAGTTCCTTACGTTATGTTTCTTTTACTATGCTGGTGTTTGTGCATGTTTAACCAGTTTACTATTGATCACATAAGTTTCTCATCACCAGGTATTGCCTTTTTGAGTAGTCCTTCACAGTGTGTTCCTACACAATGCAGTAATACAATAAACTACAGAGTTTGCTTTGGAATAGTAGCGTAAAAAATTTGTGTTTTGTAGGAAATGAATTAAAACTCTAAACGTGACTATTTGACAATGAAACAGAAGTTTCCACCTGAAACTGCCTTGAAGTAAAGTGAGCTTCCCCAAAATTGGACAGATAGATCGAGATGAGTAGTAAATTGGTACAGAAATTGGTAAGAGGGCACACAGCAGATGCAAGCATAGAAATAATGAAACCACTTTATGAGTCATCATTAAAAGGGGCTTTTTCATGGAAGAAATCCAGTGCACTGACAGTTTTCACTGTTGAAACAAGCACACTGCAGCAGGTACCAATGCGTCAATAGAGGAAATGTGGACACAGAAGGCAATAAGATGGATGCAGACGGATGACAGGAAGAGGTGGCTACATGACAGATTAACGGACAGCTGAATGTGCTAATGTGGAGACACAGTTAGAACCATAATGAAGTAGGGCCATCTATTGACAGCCAAAGAACAATATTTTTCAACTTCTTGCGGCTGGATGTGGGCCTTGTGTCGACTGAGCAATAGTTAAATCAAGCTCTCAGAAGCAGATGAGCATCTGTGAGCTCCATCACTGTGATTGAGAAGGGGACTAATGCTAATTGTAGCTGGGTTGGCTAGCAGACAGTAATGGGAGTGTGGTGCAGGCTTCTGGACATACTTATCAATGTGATGAGAGGAGCCAGGGAGTGGCTTTTAATGCTGCAGGCAATCTAAGTTTTGTCTGTTCCCCCAAAGGCAACTTGATGTGAAGAAACAGCCTTGGCTTCTTGAAGTTAGTGCAGTGAGAAATATGCTTGTATCATAAAATGGAAGAATCTGTCAAGCACTGAGAGTTGGCCATGATTGGTTAGACATGATTGGTTGGTAATTTAAAATAGTGCTTCAGTCCTGTGAGAAAGAAGAAGATTATAACAAGTGTCTTGCGGAAAGTAAAAGTCTGCTAGTGGGTTACGCAAAGTCTCCTTTTAACGAGTCTCTTAAAACTAGTATAAAAGCCACTGAAACACAGACCTGTAAAGCTAGTAAAACAATGCCAAATTTAGCAAGTGACCTTTATTACAGCAATTACAACACAGTTATTGAAGACCTAATATTCTTGAAGTTGTGTAAGTGGTGTCAGAATTAAAATAAGGAAAACAGTCTCTGGTGAAATATGAAGCAAACCATGGTTGTAGTTTGTAACAGGATAATTCTACATTACTATTCATTGGAATATGCATTGAACCAACTTAACAAGATATATTTTCTCAAAATTATGTACTTTTTTTAATGAAGAAAAAAAATGCTGGACAAGAATACTTTTTTCATTTTAGAAAAAAATACTAATGCATTTCTGAGGAACATTGTTCTTCTAACAAACTTGTTTTTCAAATAAGACAGAGAAACATATTTGCCTTTACTGTAAATTCATCATACCTTTAAAAAATACTTTTTATGTTTAACAAAAAAATTAAAAATAAGCTTACTGTTGTGTGAGAGTACATTGTCTTGCAGTCGTCTACGGCAGATGCCACATTCAAACTTCCATTTCAGTTTAGTTCACTTATATTTATACAGCACCACATCACAAAAAAACTAATCATCATCTCTAGGTACTTAACATAAAGACCAAAAACATAACTCCCTAGAGTGCAAGTACTTGACAACAGCAGGGAGGAAAAACTCCCTTTGACAGAAAAAATCCTCTGACAGAACCAGAGTCAGGGTGAGCAGCCATCTGCCTGGACCATTTGGGGTGAGTGGAGAGCAGAGAGAGAAAAGAAAAGCATAAAAATGGAGTAAATAAACACTGAGCAGGTTGGTAGTCACACATCAGTAACAGAGCATCAGATAAAGGCAGAGAGAGGAAACTATAGGGGAGAGAAGACACAAGGTTAATGACATGCAATAGTGGAATGAGAGAACGACAGGGGATAAGAGGAGCTCAGTGCATCATGGGAGATCCCCCAGCAGCCAGGGCCTATAGCACCGGAACTACAGGATGTTTGAGGGTCCCCTTATCCAAAGGAACCTTAGGTAAAGCCTAACCTAATTCCCTCCACAAAAGAGGTTATGCAATCATGTGCATTTGCTCTTCAGCCTGTCTTGTCAGTCAGCACTGATTTTCATGAAACTTGGTGGAAGGATAGGACATGAGCCAAGGACGGCCCATATAAAGAGACGAAGTACTGGCATTGTTATTAAGTCAGTTAAACTAGCATGTTGTACCAACTGACAAAAAGGAGGAAAACACAGGCCATAACTGGTGGTTTAATAATATTGTGGAACAAAAAATGATCTACACTGTCTAAGTGCCCTTCCAGTTTCATTGACCAATATAAGGACTTTTTATCAATATGAACATAAAATCTACAAGAAGGTTTAAAAAGGTCAGTGGGTTGTAAAACTTGCTCAAGCCAACCTTTGATTTTTAATAGGCTTCTTTAATGTGTTAATTTTGATATTGGCCACTATAGTGATATTGAGAAATCAGTAGAGTCAGTGAGGTTGCACTTGAGCTGGGCACAGATGACAAGGTCAGCATTGTTATAACAATTCCTTTAGTGATGTGATCCATGTTGTAATCTGAGATGATCAATCAAATGACCTGAAATCCACCATAGTAAGATTACAACAATAAATACATGAAATATTAAAATGAAAACTACACTGTAGTTGGTTGGCATCCACTGTTATACGTCCCTTTGTGTGCTGCCCTTACAGGCCAAGTTTTCCTTTGGGCTTACTGTATTAAATTATCTTCTATTGTTTGATAGTGTATCCACTATATTTCATTGTATCCATCCATTCATCCGTCCATCCTTTCAGACAATGGGCCCCTGGCCTGTCATTCCTGCCGGATAATTAAGCCAAACAGTGATTGATGGACTCTCAAGTGAATAGTGTGGGGTCCTGTTGCTGACCTGCCCAAGGAGATGTGTCCAGCTGCCAATCAAACATCACAACAGTACCATAAACAGATAGTGGGTTACAGTCTGCAATGCCGAGGCTGTATCCTTACCTAACCCCCCTATATACTTCTACTTCCCAGCACTGATCATGGCATTAAGATGACTTCAGGTTGTCTAGTGTCCTTGTGGAATTGGCTCTTCGCGGAAATGATGCAGAGACCATCTGGAAAAGGGATCAGTCTTCTCAGATTTCTTGCCTGGTGGCCAATATCCTTGTTTATAGGAGGCTTGATGAAGGGATAGATGAGAGAGTGAGCGATAGATGAGAGAGGGACAGTGGGGGAGGAGGAGGTGGGACACTTGAGAACTGGTTGTGGTGCAGCAAAATAGCAAGCAGTGAGGCCAGGCATTCTGCACACTCTTGATTGCCTCTCCATGCCAGAAAATCTTCAAACGGAATCTCCTAATGCAATGTGGGCCAGCTTATTTTTGTTTCTATCTCTTCGTTTGACTCCCCTCTGCTCTCTCTTCACTTTTTTCCCTTTTCATTTCTTCCCCTTTTCATGTACTCACTCTGTTTGGTGGTCCTCCCACACTCATCTCATCACCAGCGTCTGAAAAGGGAAGATATCCTGTTCCCCTCTATGTGGGAAGCTGTTCAAGTAGCACCCATGCTTAATGTTATTTGCTCAGGAGGCTAATGATGTTTGTTGTTCTGCTGCTGAATATAGTTATTAACACATATAGATTTTGTTATTTGACTCTTCTGCTCAGCATTGGTAAGGCATTTTCACATGAAGCTCTTTCAAAGTCATAATGGTTGCCTTGCAAACACTCATTATGTGTACAAGGCAAACTGTAGGTGTGTTTTAATTACTTTGTGTATCTGCACCACTTCCTGTCTTCCTTAGGTGCTTACTCCCAGTTTGAGCACCTTGGGATTGTTGTCTCCCACCCACCATCCATAAAGCTTCCAATGACTTTCACCTCCATGGGAATACACAAAGGACTTCTCAGTAATTAAAGGACTTGTCTTATCTTTACTTAGATCAGACGTTGTGTTTATGGACGCACTTCATCCCCAGGTCAAACAACTGTTCTCAGTCCCTACTGTATTCCCCATTTCATCACAGGGGCAGATGCTCTATCTGTGGATGTTACTGTCCATCCTACTGTACTTTTTTCTATATTTCAGTTGTGATGTTTACATAAAGGCAGAATATTTCTTCTTGTATAATTCACAGAAGCAAAAGCCTTCATTCAAACCTACAGATCACCGTTTTCATTTTTTGCTAATTAGACCACACTCATATCATCTGTGCATATGTAAAGGTAGAACAAGATGAGGAGGGAAGCAGGGAAAAATAAAGGAGGCAGATTATGCAGAGGGGTTGGTTGTTGTCCATTTTTCATGTGAATGTGTACGCTTCAGGGTGTCACAGTCATATGAGATCTTGTGATCTTGTGCATTTGCACATGCCTTTGTAGACTGAAGGTTGCTGTTAATACAGCCTGATTATATTGAACATTACAGTGGTGAAAAAATCACAACCTCTTGGGGGGAAAAATGTGAATCTGATGTCACATGAGCAAATAAAAAAGTTAAGCTAATTCACTGCTGGGTTCAATTTGAATAACCTATTTTCAGACATTGCAATTTAAAAGCCTTCAAATACAATGCGTTTATAGCAGGGACGTTGAGAGCACATACAATGGGAAAGGAACATTCAAGACTTTATGACATAGCTGAAACCACAGTCGAATTTGTACGAGTTTGAGCAACATTTTTATCTCAGTATTTTTTGTGATTCTGATGCTTTTAGCAGATTTTCATGATGCTTTATTTTTTTCACTACTGCATCTTTTTATATGGTTTGTGGCTTGTTCAACACAAAACACATTTTAGTTCAAAAATGTTATAACATATGAAGTAATGACTGCAAGAAACAGTTGCAGAATGTTTTTGTGCAATTTTTTTTTTGTGCAAAATATGCTGAATTTCCCCAGACTGTGGCTAGACCCTGTGTAAGGCAGATTGTTACTGTGTTTGTAATGTCACAAAGAGAGTGATTGGTGCATAATTAATTATTGTAATTTTAACTAATATACAGTTATAGCTGTTAAATAGAGGAGTGGTCCTCACGCAAGTCTTTGTGCACAGTTCTCTGTATGTGATTCGCAAGTCAACGAAAAATTTGTATGTTATGACAAATTAAAACCAGTGTAATGGTTACTCTGGCACAACTGAAATTAAGGTAATACACTCTCACATGGAGAATGACAAACACAGTACTGCTTAGCATACATGTAAACAGATGGAAGGAGATCATCTAAATTTTTTCACTAATTTTTTTTTTTTTACTTATGATTAGTGTAAATATATTGCTAAATTAAATCTTGAGTGTATTAAAAAGTCTTAGATTGAGCTTGCTTTAAGATGTATAAACCGTCATGTGTTGACGTTAAGCATTTGTTCCATGTTTCGCAACTGTGTGATCCTGACACACCATCACTATCTTGTTTAAAATTTGCTGTTACTATGGTTGTACTTTTAACAAGACTTTCATACTCTGTAACAGAACGAGATTAGATTTTTCAAAGCCTCCTATGTTCTAGGAACTGAGTGTATTCTAGCTAGCTAAAGCTGGTATATTGCTGCAAGAACCAAGATTACTTTTATTTCACGCTGCTTTTCATCCATCCTGTAGAGTCGGGAGTAGGCGACCACAGAAATGATAGATCGTCTCTGTACTTGGGCGAAAGTCACAGCCACGGACGTGTAGAAACATTGCAATGCATCTCCTCAGTCAGTAAGCAACAAGGAGCATTGCTGGAAGGTGCAAAGGGGATGCAGTACTGGCTGTGGCAGCTCTGTCCCCAAGGAGGTGGCCTGAGCCACAAATTAATAGAGCACTCCCGCTTGATCGGGGAGTTTCATTTGGAACCGTCACGCTACATAAAGCCCCACAGAAATGAGGAGTTCACTGAGGTCCCCCTCCACTTCCCCAAGAGTCCCCAAATAACCTGTGTGATTGTAACAGTCTGCCTACCACACCCCTAACTACACACCCCCTCCTTGAAGGTCCTGGGTAAAGCTTTGCCCACACTTATCCTGGTTCATTTATCACTACTTATTGTCTCACTCTATTTTTTTTCTCTCAAAGTGCTTCTTTCACATATTGTTGTCCCTGTATTTTAATGCAGAAATTCCACAAAGGGACATCAACAAAGTTAGAAATAACCCTGATGATGATTAAAACCAGAAATGGGGAGAATTTAATTTCATATCAGCCTGTGAATTTTAAGCGGATCTTAGCAATTCTGCATTTTTTTCTCTTTCTCATAAAAAATTCCATTCATATGACAACAGCGTGAAATTCTTATGACAAACAGGGAGAGTGCTATGCCCCTGAGGCCTGCTTTACTCTTATCATTATCTTTGCAACGGCCAAAATTCGACACAGAAACCGACTCTGTCACAAAACTCTGCCTCAGAGCGAGGATTAACACAGTGACTAATCACTCAACTCACTGGACACAAAAACATACACCATTGATTCAGAGTTTGTCACAAAGTCTACTTAATGAAAAAACTGGCAAAGGGTATTTGCTTGTGGCATAACATAGCATACAAACATATACAGCGAGAATAACCCAATCATCTCTTTGTCTCAGTAAAACAATTCGCACAATAGTAGTTTTTCAAAATATGCAAATGCTATCATTTATGTTCTTGAATGTGTTTCCTTCAAAGCCTTTTAAATCTATACAGTAATTGTAACCATACAACATGGACCAAATCAGTTCCTGGTCACTTTTCTTTATTATCATCTAGAGTAATATGTTGTTATAGTAATATGTTGAACCATGAATTTGCAGATCATTCCCTCCATTTGCTTACTAATTGAGAAATACCCCTCATGTCCCAAAATGCCTGTCAACAGCCTCAAACAGTTATTTCTCCTGCATTTAAAATACATTTACTTTAATTCTGGTCTTTTGAGTCGACTCAGAGGAGATTCCTCCCATTTCTTTATTCTGTATGAGTGGTGACGACTACAAAGACCTACTTGACTGACACCAAAAACTGGTGTTTACTATTGATGTTTTACTTTACCATGTGTCCAATCAAGCAAAATCTCAGCGTTTACTTCTCTATTTATCTCTCCCTGAATTGAAATCAACATCACCAAAGGTTTTTTTTTTTTTACAGTCTAGGAGTTATTTCACCACTTTACGATAAAAAACAGTGACTTTACCTTCGGGAATTTAAGACTCCAACATCCACCATGCTCACCACCATATGAGTCTTTTTTTTTTTTTTTTGGTTAAGGCTGAGAATTGATTTTTATTTTCTTCTTCTTTTGGAGTTTTTCCCGTGCACAAATGTATGCATGCACCCACATATATAGAATTTATTTCTGAAATATGTAACAAATATAGAATTTCAGGTGTGGCTTTGAAGATTTGGACTGTGTTGGACAAACAGATGCAGTAAAGTGTAACAGCTTTCACCACGCTGCAGAGTGCCTCTATTGATCTCTGGTATCATCATATAGCAAACAATTCAGTTTTTCACACTCTCCAGTGCTTTGGTCCTCCACACACAGTCCTCCAGAAAATGTGCGCTGTTTGTGAATGCTGATGTGCATCCTGCACTCTTGTCAAAAAAGAAGAAAAATTGCCTTAAAAAAACACTAGAATCATTAGTCAATCCATCATGGAGCCTATAGAACAGTGACTTCTGTATAAAAAGCCACGTCCTTGTGCTGTCTGGCTTGTTTGCTCTGTTATAGTGTTGCCAATAAAAGATCGACACTTCTTTTCTTGTAATATACATAAAAAGACGTGGTAGATGAAGGACATTTTTTTGTATGAGCAAGACATTCACTCAGCTATAGGTTTCTATACAGGGGACAGTTGTTGTGAAGTACTACTTACCTATGCATCAGGGACATTTCCCCCCTAAACACTGGTCTCAGGAGGGTGCCTGCTTCCCTTATCACTTTAAGGTGGGCACTGACACGTTTCTTTGGCCTGCTTTTAGTATAGCACTTACATAACTCGTGCAAACTGGGAAAACGAGAAACGGAAAGACAAAGTCGCTACAGTATCCTAAGGTGCTCTGCGCCGCCAAGCAGAACCATTTGTTATGTGGAGTGGTAGCACGCTCCGGGTTGTGAGGAGTTGAAAGTCCTGCCGTGTTGAGCTCTGCGTGACGCATGGCCCAGGCTTTGGCGGATGCTGTGTCACTCCAAGGTTGTTTAATGGGAGTCTTTTGCCAGTTATAGATTTGGGCGACGTGACTCTCAGGCTTCAGCACCTGAGCCTGCATCTTAGCAACCACAGCGTTTTGTGTGTGTGTGCATGAGCAGAAGGTATGAGCTGATCTGCAGCTCGTAGGTCATTTCACTCTGAAGTCTGACACCTTATGTGTGTAAATCAAATATGGTTCAAGAATCTTACAAGAGGCTGATAAAATGGAAAATGAGTTACAAGAGGAATGTATTGCAGCTATATTTGTGTGTATTTGTTTGTGTGTGTATTTATTTCAGGATTTTGCTTACTCTTTGATTTTCGCTGTTTTGGGTTTCGCCCCTTTCTTGCTCAAGGCTCCAAGTGTTGAGTGAAGATGCAATGCCTTGATCTAGCTGCATCAGCAAAACTATATGCAAAACAACAAACACACATGCATGCAGGCAGGATTACATGCACACGCACATTTAAGCTTTCATGGAGTCCCTGTGTCTCTTGTTACACCCAGCACTCAGCTTGAAATCTTGTGATAATTGTGGAAGTCTTAATTTAATGTTCAGCCATGTAACGCATGTCCCTGTGATGACAAGATAATCAGATAAGTGGAGGAGAAAGTTCAGGCATTGAATCAAAATCAGGACCTCCCAGCTAGCCAGCGATTATGGTCCAATCATAATCTCTTGGCGGGATTCCTATTTCAGTACGTGTTCATGAGTAGGCTCGATAGTCCATCAGCAGCGCAGAGGGAGGGAGATATGGTACAGTCATTGTGCTCGTGCCCGACATGCTCAGCCATCTGCGGTGTGTTTCCTGGCTGCATGGAGCTGTAGAACTCCTGCAGTTTTTGGAAGAAGAGGCAGATGAACAATGATTGCCAAGTGTGGGTCCAGCAGAACAATGCATTACCACTGAACTTGACAAGAAATGCAAATATTCATGTTTAATCGCATGTTAGACTATAATCAGCACTTGTCTTATTTCCCATCTCAGCAGTGCAAATGAAGTAAATGTGATTATTTCTGAGTCCCAGAGTAATCCTGTATGAAGCAGTCAGTGTGATTTGATATGGTGATTACCTGACAGCATGTAGAGAGTACATCTCTGCTAAACAAGTAGTGTGTGCGTCAGCTCGACTTGAACATTCACAAAGATGCTTGACATCCGAGCAGCAGGAGAAATCAGCTGCACCAGCCTCTGCAGTGCCTGTGCATCGCTTTAAATTTCACTCTCGCCTTTGTTGTCACCCATCTCATAATACTTTTCACCTGCTGTCAGTTTTCCATGAAACCAAACTTTCACCTACTGATGCTCAAATTAAACTCCCCTCATACTGAATGTGTGTGTTGTTTTCTAATGAAGGGAAGGAGAATCGAATGATCCTTGGTGATATTTGTTTTTATCCCTCCTAAAAGAGGTCATGTACTTGCCAACAACAAGGCGAGTCATTTCGCTCTGGTTGTGTGTGTTTGTGTGTAAATAAACACATATTTGCTCATTTTGCTCAACTGAGAGTCATGCGAAATGGCTTTGCGTCAGAGAGTGTCACCATTGTTTGCTGTGCAGGGCCAGTGATCCTATCATTGCTAATCTACTGTCTGGGTTATTGTGCCAGGGCTGCACCACTCCAGATGAACCTCTGTGGGAGCCTGTCTGAGAGTCTTCAGGGTGTCTTAGGGGAGATCAGGTGATGTCTTAGAAGTCCCTGTTTTCTCTGAGTAGTTTATTTCATGTAATATAAAAACAGCTACTGTTCCAGTGTGAAAATTAGGAATGTTTAACATTTAGTTTCAGTCAAGTTGAATAAATATATGCAGATCTAAATGTTGTGATAAAGCCTTTACCTTACTGCAGTGTTGCCAACAGATCAGCAAAGGCACAGTGCTATGAAAGTGCCATGTATAAGACTGTCAGCCTTAAGGGCAGAAAGAGTGGTAGGACCAAAACTCATATCCTGGTAGATGCTATTTCACACCCAGAGAACTGCACATATTATATATAGCACATTTTCGGTATATTTAATATACAATATAGAAATAGGCAGATAACTGGTCACATATAGTTATTTTATGAACGTAGCTTTTATGCAAATTTTCAATTGAACATGATATAAAACAAACAAAATATTAATATGAAAATGTAAAATACTTTTGTGACTTATTTTCCCTTTTACTTGACACATTTCGTATGCAAACCATAATTGTCAGGGCGATGGAAGTAACCCCTTCAATCACCCCATTCTGTCTGGAAGTATGCAAAATGTTCACAGGACAGGTTACTGTTTCTTTGTTGTGCTTTTCAGCACAAAATGATTGCTGTGGTTTATCTTCACACAATATATAAAGTCATTAATTTGTGCCTTCAGTCATGTTAAAAAAAACAACAAAAGTCATTGGTGTGACTGAGTGAAATGCTCTGATGAATTCTGTGCTCATCACTTTGAATGTGTCTCAGCACCTTGACTTTCAGTCCCACTCATATTCCTGATGGCTATTATTGTCACCTTTTTATGGGTCGACTTCACAAATGAAAGCAAGCTGCTAATGAAATGGAGGTTGGCATGTATTTTTTTGGATTCTCTATGACCACACAAATATAAATATATATAAGTAGGTGAATAAAGAATGTAGCTTTATGTGATAGTGAGGTGCATGAGGGTAAGTGTGTGTTCCCTACAGGTTCTCAAATTGGTTGTACAGTATTTTGGTGTGTATTAAATTGTGTCTGTAGCTGATGGCTCTATTTGTGACTGGGTATGTATGTGTGTGTGTGTGTGTGTGTGTGTGTGTGTGAGCATGTGCATGTGCATAGACCCCTTGTGAACAAGTGATTTATGGGTTGTTTTTAATCAGGCAGTAGAAAATGTTATTAGACAGCCTTCTCGTGCTCTCTCCGCCTGCAAATGAGTCGGCCCCCGCTGCACTCTGGGATAGCCTCCTGTAATTAGTTCTGGGAACTCACCTGTTACTGAGCGAGATTGAGGAAGAGGAAGGGAGGGGGGGAGGGATGTGAAGACAGGACTGAGTGAGAGGGTAACAAGGAGACAGATAAACAAACACTGGGGAGAGAGGTTCAGGGAGGGAGGGAGGAGTGCAGAGGTGGTGGAGGTTGGAGCTGAAAAAAGGAGCAACGACGAGGAGGTGGAGGGTTGAAGGAGGGTGCAGGAGGACAGACAGAGGAAACAAAACTGACCCCAACACCCCCACAGCTCTTGGTTTGTCTTTTAACAAGCTAGACAGTGTCTGCCTGACATTTCCAGCATATATTAAAAATATACGCTGAAAAACAGGAAGGGGTAGTACACTGTCTGCTTCCATAGATAACAATGTTGTTTGATGAGCAACTTATAGGTACACATAGGGAGCATATGAAAGGAATATCCAATGTGAAGTTTCTGAGTAGTGTCAAAGGGATGATACTCCTCATTTGGAGCCAGTTTCACATAGACAAGCCATAATACCTTAACCCATAAAGACTCAGGGCTACTTTTGTGACAGTTCACAAATGATTTTTTCTATCTATTTAACCTTTATTATGTGATTTATCACCATTTATTATACTATTTTATCCTCTGTATTTTGCATCTTTTTTTTCAATGAAAATGTGATATTTTTCCATATTTAATTTACTGATCATGTAGACGTTCATAAAAGCTTAAAGTTGATTGTTATTATATCAGAAACAGAGAAAACTGAAGAAAAAGTGACTTTTTCAGTCAAATATATCATTAACAGAACATAAAACAAGTGTTTCCATCCACTGTCATTGATCCAAATCTATGGGTTTTACTGGTGGATCAATGTTGTCGAAGATGATAGTGTTTCCATGGTAACTGAACGTTCAAATAGGTCATATCTGATGACCATGAATGATGACAAACTGCATTTTACACCAATTATTTACATGTATTGATAGGATTAGTGGATCAACAGGTATTAAACAGTTACATCAGTAGATGGTTTTAGTCACCAGTGATGTCTGGTAACTTGTGGAGGTCGTCTGTGATCTTAAAATAACATGTCTGTCATTTATTAATTAAAAATTCCATTGCACATGACCTACACTATCTCACCAAACAAAATGTCCTGTATAAATCAACACTTGCGATTGAAGGGCATCAGGAAAAATGTTTTTTTTTTCCTGACATGTATTTATTCAACCATTTTCCTGGTCAAGGACTGTGAATGCGGCGGTGGTGGTGATATATGAACGTTTTACGACTGTTTTCTGTGCAAATGCTGGAGGCTCACATGCCGATATAACATGGATATTCACTGAAAGAGCAAACCTATATCCTTTAGAAAAGCAACTTCTCAAAAGATGATGACATGCATGACAGCACAACAGTGAAGAACATTTTCTATCTTTCAGCAGTTACCTTAAGAGTTGAGCCTGCCTTTGAAATCACAATGAGGAAGTAATGGCAGCAAATTTGAGTAAAGCATAAGCTTTGCTTACACCTTGTGAATGTGCAAACACTGATGTGGCGGGTAGGTTTCCAATTCACCAGAGGTCTACAGGTTATACCATTCCCGTGCAAATAGGGCTTAATTTGCTCTGAATTGTATGTAAATCAAGACATTTTTAATGCTAAAAACATGTCTGATTACCCCATTATTTCAAACCTCTCAGCTCAGTTCAAACATTCACATTTACATTGAAGATGGATTTTAACAGCTACAAGATATTCTGGTCAAAGACAGAAAAGTGTAACACACTGTAATGAAAGCATACACCCACATATATAGAACTGATTTCTGAAATATGTAACGAATATAACATTTCAGGCGTGACTTTGAAGGTTTGGACTGTGTTGGACAAACAGATGCAGTAAAGTATAACAGTGTTCACCACACTGCAGACTGCCTCTATTGATCTCTGGTATCATCATATAGCAAACAAGTCGGTTTTTCTCACACTGCAACACTAATGAAAGCAGCTCTTGGTGTTTTTCTGTCTAGCACATCAGTCCAAAATGTTCCGTAGGTGTTCTAGGTTGAGATGCTGCCATAGTACTGTATATGATCATATTCAAATGCATTAAACCACTCAGTGAGCCCTCATGCCCTATTTGTAGGAGCTTTGTCATTTAGATTGTCACTTTTTTGTGGTATCACACTGAAATCCAAAGAATACTGCATATATCCAAGCCAAAAAACAAGAAAAGTAGCATAATTTTTCACATTTATCAGGTGGAAGTTGTCAGATTTCTACTCATACTCAATCTAAACTATTTTTCAAAGTATACTGAGGGTGCTAGGATTATGTGCTGTTTTTTCCTTGCTCAAATTTTTCCACTTTTGGTAGGGCTCCACTCTACAGACCTAAATCAATACTAAGGGAGAAAAAGTAGCTCCCACTAATTATAGCAAGACTTAGCGATAATTCAGTACCACTCCTCATTGATTTTTAGTAATGATCCTAACACTACTGTAATGGCCATATCATGTAATCATATCACAAGAAAAGATAACATTGATGATAAATGTATTTTTTGGCATTGTAATCATTACCAAAGATTTAACCTCATTACACTGAAGCACAGTTAATTTTTTGCAAAGAATCATATAGTAATGTCTACATTTTTATGCTAACACTGACCTGAATCCATTTGTCAAAGTAATGGAGCTTTACTTACATATTAGACAGAGGGCTGCACTACGGCATTTTCTTTTGCTTTTCTACTTTTTTAGCTTACGATATTTTTTCAAGTCTTGATCAAAGTTCGCCATCCTGCTAAAATCACCATGTGCACACGCCTCACCCATGATGAGCTGAAACTCCTGGCCACAGCCTTTCTAGTGAACAGTATTTTAACAGCCAATCACAACTGTTGCCTGTAACTCTCATACACACACACACACACACACGTAAAAACTGAAATCGTCAGCACACATGTACACAGTTAAAATCTGCACATATGCAGACACACACACACACACACACACACACACAACTATCTGTTCCGCTCCTGACAGGCCAGTAAAAACATTATGAAATATTCAGTAAGTCTCAGTGTGGTTTGGGTTCTACCTGTCTCAGCTTTTCTTGTTGCTTTGTGTGTGTGTGTGTGTGTGTGTGTGTGTGTGTGTGTGTGTGTGTGTGTGTGTGTGTGTGTGTGTGTGTGTG
>JAPQRQ010000013.1:2451699-2469350 GCA_037367365.1 Apogon talboti | reverse complement strand
AGATAGATAGATAGATAGATAGATAGATAGATAGATAGATAGATAGATAGATAGATAGATAGATAGATAGATATTTACCTGACACTTCACAGGAACAGTAAATTATGTGCACTGTACTGCAAATTCTAGGAACAAAGCAGGTGAGGCCCTTATTTTTCCCCACTAGAAGTCTGCACTCTAACTTAAAAATAATTTTAGGCCATGAGGAAAAAAGCTACGATGACAGCATGCCGGGGAAGTGTTAAGGCGCAACCTTCAAGTGCACCTGAAGATATGACTTTCGCTTAAACCTTAAATGTAGCTTCTTCTCTGACAGTGTTCGAGCTCATACCTTGAAGTATAACAGTTTCCTCTGAGATAAAAAGCCCCGTAGCACCTCAGGGTATAAAAAGAAAAAAGCCTCAAGGGAGACAAAACTTTCAGTTAAGTGATATTGTGGGTTAATCTATTTCACTGTGTTATTCTTCACTATGCTATATAGTTCACTCGAAGTTTCAGCTTCCTGTTGGAAAAAAAAAAGAAAATAGTCAGTAGGAAGGAGGATATTTGTGGCACAATTAGAGGTTGCAGTTCTATGTTTTTTTTTTGCTTTTTACATTTCATGCAGACCTGTTTTAAGATGATTTTCACCCAGATTAACACCCTTCAGCCATTATTTTCCACTGCATGAAGTCTCCATCTATTAAGTAAGGAGTTTAACCTATAAGAAAAAACATGTGTTCTTTTTATAAAGAAACTTCAGTAACTTAAATAAAGCTATAGCACTTGTGGAAAGGTATAGATTTGTATCACCAAGAACACATTTAAGCAGGAATACATGTAATTGGTGACAAGGCTGATATTAAGAGCAGATCCTAAGCCTAAGAATAAAAGTCATTGTAGAGCCGGCTTACCTTTCCTTCAATGCCAAGGCTTGCAGATCTCAAAATCTTACCTTTGATCATATCCCGACGCTGGTGGAAGCTGCCTGAGTCCAACATCAAACATAGCACAGTGTTAAAATGTGAAATAAAAATCCCTCTCACAGCAGCACTGAGGAGTTTTTCACCATAAGGGGGCGGAAAAAACGGCAAAAGACACAGCTGTGTTGTAAATGTTACTGCTTTAATAAGATTTTTGCTAACGTGAACATCATTATTTTACATCTGTTTAAAAAAAAAAAAAGATTTCTGTACTTTATGTGTTCTAAGATGTGAGTCCTTGACACCTGGGAGATCAGTTTAAACAAGCACACAATTAGAATGTGACTTGTTATTTAAAACACTGATGTCTATATTGTTAAAAAATAACAATACAGATGTCATAGGCTCAAGTCATGTATCTGCATCTATGCTCTGATTCTCAAAGGAGATACCTCTCTGGTACATCACTCCAATTAAAGCGGAGAACTTGTCCGACTTAGTGTCAGGAGTACGGCGGATATAGTGCATTGACAGCTTGGTGTCCACCTGCAAAAGCCTCCAGCCAGCGGTCCTCTGAGCGTGACATGATGCTTTCTGCCACAGTTCCCTCCACCACTGAAGATCCTCATTAGGAAAGAGGTCATGGCATTGTATGACCCCTCTACTTAAACATGTATATTCATTGTACTGTAGCATCCAAAAATGCCAACAGCTGCAATCTATAACTCACATGTTCTTGACAAATTAAAAGAAAAATCAATAGAAAGTGTCCAGTTGAGGTGCTGGGTCTTGACATGCCTCCAGAACACATGTAGTTCACCATGACGGTGATGAATTCTACTCAAGGGCTTCTTCCAAAAGAATGGTGTTCTGATGATGCTCTCTAACATGTCGGTCCAAAGCTTCTCATAGGTGGTCAGTTGGGGTTGAGATCTGGTGACTATCAAGGTCGTAGCATATAATTGACAACACTGTCTTTGCCCCCTGTGGATAGGTGCATTGCTGTGTGGTGGAATTAGATAATAACATTTACTCAAATACTCTACGTAACACCAAATTTGAGATATTTGACTTTTAATTTTATGCTACTTCTGCTCCACTACATATTGTAAAGCAGGTAAAATAAAGCTCACATTTCAGATGCCTGTTGGTTGGTAACACCACTATCAGTTTCACTCTAAACTTAGGACAAAATATCTTTTTAGTCATTCAGTATTACATCAATAATCAAAGAATATAGAACAGAAATGAAAAGAGATTGGTGCATTAGGTTTAGGTTTTGTAATTATTATAGGTGTACACATTTTTTACTTCCCCATCTCATTAATTATGTAATGAGCTCTCTGATATACATGTATAAATAAAACTAATTCTAGTGTAGTTTCAGCTCCAACTGATTCCTCCTTAATAATCTAATGTCATGTACAGTACAATATACTGCAGATGAAATCAGTGCTTTCTCTGAAAACACTTCTACTGCATTTAGCTGCTGATACTAATTACTTTTGACATGTCTGGTCTTGATCCATTCCATTGTGTACTTCTTCCACTAGTGGCATATCATCCTATTAAAGACCTCAGATATGAAGTTTAACCTTCTGACTGTTTACTGCTGTGCATCTCGATAACAGTAAAGGAAAACTGATAAAGTGTTATCCAGTACATCTTACATCTAATTGCAGTAAATAAACCACATTATTATCTCTGGGTTTATTAATCGAACGTTCTGCAATGCATTGACCTTGCTTTTATATATTGTTTATGTACAAGTATACAAGTATATTTTCTGTCAGCTAATATGGCATACAAACACAAGACAAGAAGGAACTGATATGTGAAACAGCTCCAAATGTCCTGCATTTATTATGACGCTGTGTGGATCAGCGGCACACTGTCAGGAGTGTATATGTGTGTGAATATAGTGGATCATATGAATGCCAGGGAAGTGTTTGTGTAGACTGGCCACCTGAGTAAAACATGAATATGATTTGGACATGTGTTTGTGAAGTGACTATAAATGATATTAATGACAGTCACTAACAAGGTTCAGTCGGTTTCTCTCCACTGAGTTATTTTTTTATTCTGCTGCTGTAATGCAAACCAAATTAGGAAGCTCTATTCTTGCCCACAGGAAATTTCATGAAACGCTTTTTCCCTGTACCTCAGCATCTCCTGTGTCCCATGTGTTCTGCAAACAGACAGATTCCTATTTATTAAATATAGCTGTCACAGCTGGGAGTAAAGTCAGTCAGAATCCTGCTCGACTTGTGCTGGAAAATTGGCAGCGACAGCTTTACTGGAGGAGTGAAGTGATTGGATGGTGAAGTTAGTGGGAGTACGAGAGGGAGCGTTTGTTTATGAGGACTTGGTTCAGAAAAGGAGTGGGGATGAATTATTGAGGAACTGAGTTATTAGATAAGACAGTGATTGAATCATATTTTATATATGTTAAAAAGTACTGGTGGTGTCATCATTTCTCCTGCAGGTTTTTTTTGTGGAAATTCACTAATATTGTGTCTAATTCTGTGGCACAAACTACATGTAATGGTTGAGTTTTCCTGTAGTGGCGTTTTCTAGTGAACTCCAAAGGCTTCACACATTTCGTTGAGTGTTTGAGCACAGACAGTGCGCATCCATAATCACACACTTGGCAGGAACGAGCAGTAATTTACTTATACTAAGCTCGCTCATCTGCATACAAAGATGTCTCTCTTGCATAGCAGCTCTAATGAAATTAGCATGTACTGTAGAGGCCCTTGGAGAAGTCTTATTGTGCTGCAGCTACATGTTAATACTTAATGCATTCTGTCAACAAAGTCCTTGATGGGTGTCTGTGGCACATCACAGTGAACGTGGACAGACTTGGTAATCAGTGCTGCAGCCTCTGTCTTTTTGGTTTTCATTTTCACACTGAGGGGCTGACTTTTGTCTCTGCCTCTCAGTCAAGATCAGATCATTCTCCTAAAAATATTTGATTTCTGTTCTCTTCAGATTGCTCATACTCTGTCCCATATCTATCCATCTCAGCTGTCCCTTTTCTCCCCCCACTATGACCAGATTTAAATTCAGTTTTCTCAACTAAATCAATTTTTCCCAAACCCACTTTAAGTTCTGCACCAAAACTTCTCTTCTTTACTTATTTCATGCATTGTGGATGTAGTACTTATATATCAGCTGCCCGCAGGGTTACTGAGTCATTCTTGGCCGAGTCCTTTTGTAGTTATCAAGGACACACAAGCCCCATGATTTAAAAAAAAAAAAAAAAAAAAAAGCTGAATTGCTTCTCTATAAAACACAAATTTGACTCTTAAAGGCCATTGTTTGCCCTTGGCTGAAGTTAACATTATCCTGAAATGTAAACCTGATCTCGTGGTGTCAAGAGAGTCTTAAAAGGTGACACTGTGTGCTCGGAGGAAAATGTTGTCCGGATTCTTGTAGATGTGTAACTCAAAACTACCCTTGCCTTTCTAATCATATGAGTTTACAGCAAAACAGCAATGGAATAGCAATTCTGAAGCCAGGAAAAAAAAAAAGGAAAAAAGATTGGGATTATTATTATTATTGCTTGGGATTATAAGATTTAACAAAATAATCAAGATGAGCATTTTGGCTCTAATCACACAGTCTGGTATCTTTTATTTGTCTCATTATTATTAGGTCCGTCATCTGATTATAACTATTAGCAATTTGTTTGATAATATTGTCGTATGATAAGTAGGTTTAATTAGAGTTTGATGTGAGATGCCATCAAACACAGCATTATTCTGAGACGAAAAAAAGGCAGAGGGTGGAGAAGAGATGGCGGGGGAGAAAATGTGAAATGACACGTTGACAGCTAAACAAGGTGCAATCAGCACGACACTTCATCATATTAAAATCCCCTGTGAGGTCTCTCTGGAGCTTTAGCTGCTGCGTTTTTTCCATTACGGACCCAATTATCTGCCTCAATCGATAGCAGCTCACAGCACCTAAATACTCAGATTGCTGTGCTTGTGATAGAATGAGCTATTGTCTCAGGTTTCCCTTAATACCCCCTAGGAAGACGTCAATGTCCTCAAAAGTTTGCTTTAGCAGTTGGTCTCTCCTAATACCCCTTCAATGCACTTGGGAAGGTAAGCAAATCCGCCAGATGGGTGAAGGATAATGTGTTCTGTAGCCCATTAGTGGAGAAAAAAGGCTTGAATACAGGAACCTAGTCTGAATATTGCTCTTCATCTGACCTCCAGATTCACAGCTCAAAAGAACCGAGATACCCTGCGGTGTTTCTAAAGTGATTAGTGACGGCTGACACCCCATAACCTGCAGTTATCTCAAGCATTTCATGGTGAGACGGCATTTATTTCTACTCCACAAGAATAGTTTCAGATATACAAGACCCCATGAATAGTTGGTTTTTTTTTTAGTTTGGCCTGTAATCACTTCATTATTAGCAACACCATGTTTATTAACTGTGTGTCTGCTTCTGAATTGACTGGAGGCCAGATTTACAAAGCATGGCAATTAGCATTCAACCACAGTCCAAAAAAGCACAGGTGTGAACGGCCAGTTGTACAAGTGATCTACTAACAATCAGCAAAATTATGAATATGATTCATTTCAATAATGACTATTCTACCAAGAGCGCTGCAAATTAGTATAGGATTACCAACAAGCAGACCGGATTAGTGTATTTTATCAACAATACATGTGCAATTTGTTACTTGTAATCCAACAAATGCAAATGTAGGTTTTAGGGAGGTGTTAATCTCATGAGATGCAGAGTGGCAGCAGAAAATTGCAAATGGAAGGACAGAAGTAGAGGCAGTTATGGGAATTAATTGTCAATACAAGCAGGAGAATTAAGTGCTGTCCATGGTCCTGAATTGTGAAAAAACGTGGGGAAATGAGACCCTTAGTGAAGATTTCAAGCATTTTATATTTTTACATTTACATTTTTTTGTGAAGCCTTAATGACACTTAGGTGAAAGTAAGAATGTATTAAACCCATTTGACTTTTTGGAGACCAGTTGATAGTATTATATGTTTTACGCTCAGCACTCATTGCTGACCTCGGAACCAGGGACATCACAGGTGAAAATGGATCAAAATGACTGAAATCCTTCTTAGTGAAGCCACAGTATACCAAATAAAACTAGAGGCCAAAAAATGAAGGGTTGTAAAAGGTTTTTGAGAAACTGTCCTTCCAGTCAGAGCTTTGAGACCCTCTTTGATTCCCACCAGCAAATTAAGATAATAACAATACTTTCCTTTGGCAATGAAAAAAAATTCAATAAAGGGTAGGAAATCCTCCCCATCACATTTTTCCTGTGTTAAATAAATGTGAAATTGCCCGTAAATCAACAACCACAGACCTTAGCAAATGCATGACTCATGATTCAAATAAATTCTCCTCCCAAAAATTTTGCAGTCTTAAAAAACCTATCCAGTCAGCCTTATAAAACACTACTGATGCTAAATTTTCCCTGGGCGTGTTCAGTATATCCTAAGAGTTGCTAGAGGGATTGTTATGACAGAAACCATTCGTAAATCTGGCACTAAATGTCCACTAACAACCCCTGGCATATAACTTAAAACCACAGTATAATTTCATTCATATTTGCTCTGACTGTCCTTGGGTTGCTCCCTTTTTTCAAGTAGTCTCCCTCTGGCTCAAACAGCTGAAGGTCATCGGGTTCTTTCATGAATCTAGATAGAAAACCTCAAAGTACTGCAACTCATGTTCAGCAATATATTATGTAATCTGTGCAGCTTTCCAAATTATTAGTAATACTGTATGTGTGTACTGCGGCGTATAAATCAACATGTTGATCATTCACTTAGCTGTTATGTAAGATTATAGACAAACATATACTGTATACCTTTACTGTCATACCATTTTAACACTATCAAGGCCACTTGTTTAAAGCTGTTTCACTGCTTTTGTTTTTGGCAATATGTATTTGCAGGCTAAGTACAATTCAGTCAGTGTGTTACAGTACATAATAGATGGTGATGGGTTGATGTTGTCGTTTATCAAGTACATGAGAAATGATGTAATGGGAAAGAAGTAAGAAAACCATAGTAATGGCAGATTATTAACCCTTTTAAGATTACCATTGTAACAGGCCACCTAGGTGTCTTCATGTTTTCTTTGCAATAAAAGTGTACAAAAATGTCTTTTTTGCCAGTTATTTTGCACCGTTGTTTTCAGGAAGAACTTAACTTTCAATATCTGGCCATTAATTATCATTTTTGTAAATAATAAATGCTTAAAACTGACTTGAAGTTTTTAGCATATTTATTGTCAGAGACAACTGTAAATGTCCATAATGAAACTTTTTGATATTGCAAAAATAAACTTTCAGCTATTTTACAAATGCTCAGATAATGCCTTTTTTAACCTTTATTTAACCAGGAAGTCCCATTGAGATTAGAAATGTCCTTTGCAAGGGAGACCTGGCCAAGGTAAAAGCCATACAAAGTTAAAACAATATAAAACACTTAAGTGATACACAATGAACAATAAAACAGAGTAACAATTATTCAACCATAATGACATCAATCATCTTTGATCTTGGCCATTCAGTATCCATATCATGGCTTCATATTTTTTTGTTTCCAGGCAGTTTTTAGCCTGTGTGGAAGTCTCTGAAACAGCTCAGGATCTCCGCTTTCCAATGCCGTTTGAATTTTGTGGATAGTGCAAATGGTTCAGGAGTTGCAGTAGCGCCGGAGAGATTGCCGTTGTTAAAGGGTTAAAATAGGGCTTGATATGTTAGACTCCTTGTCCAGCATCTGTGGTCTATATGCTAGCTCAGGCCCAGTATAGAGATATTGTCAAGATCCACAAACTGACAGGTGAAAGATGAATGACAGTCGTCACTGGAGGGAGTAGGTGGCTGCGACAAGTCAGCAAAAAAGACACCTGGATATGGATGACAACAGATGCTGTCTAGTTTGATCCCCAGGGAATGTGACGCTGACTCATTACCACTTCATTCACTTTCCTGGTTTTGTTCCTCTACAAAAACACCCTCAGACTGATGATCCTCTGACTCTAGTACTTGTTAGAATGGTATTGGTATAATGTGCCGACATGAAATGCAATGTTGAATAAGACAATTTAACTACACAGCAAATGAAATGAGCAAGAAATGGATTTCAGTTGCGAAAAGGAAAGCAAAGTCATTTGTAGGATTGCTGCCCAGTAGATGGTACAGGTCACATGAGTCAAGCAGTGTAATAAATTACTTGGCTTCCCCCTCAAAATCACTTTAGAAAAGCTGTCCCTCATCATCCCATCTGCTTTTGTGTTTGGCGCATTGAAGCCAATTTTTACAGTGGTGAAAAAGTTCAAGAAAGGATGGTAAACAAACAAAAAAAAAAAACATATTGTGAGCCAAAAGTCATTTTTAGCTCCTGTGGTTATTTTTATTTTCAAAGCAGATGTACGTGTTCCAAAATTACCCACTCAGTCTAAAGTTGAGTATTTTTCAATATCTCAATTTGTGCTGTGGGAATAAAAATATTGCAGCATTACTTTTAATATTTGACTATAGCTTATTAAAACTTGCGCTTGTATAATAGCTTGCATTTCCGTTTGAGTAAATATTTAATGTCGTATAAACTGCTGTGTTTGATTATAGATTGCTCGTATAGCACCTGCTGTGGCTCTAGTGGTGTCACAATTTGTGTCACAAGCATAAGAAAATGTAGAAAAGAAAGCAAACAGCAGCAACTGTGTCTTTCAGTGACTGTCATTTGTGTATTCGTATTCAACAATGGCTCATTCTGAGGCATACAATGTGACGCCAGTGATGTCACGTTTTCACACAATTTTCTCTAAAAGTGGTGGACTGACTGACATTGCTATCCTTACAGCCACAACATCAGTATGGCTATAGAAAGAATACAACACCATGGCAACACTTACTGCTTATGCTTTTTACATTTTAATGATCTACTCTCTATAGCAACAAAGTGAATACCCTTTGGTTTACTTATTTTTACATTTTTTAGTTTTTTTGTTATCTGCCTGTTACATTTTAATGCAAGTAAAGGAAGAAAAAAATCACACATTAATCACAAAGCTGGCAAATGCAGGTCTTTTAGAAAAGGCCTGTGAGAAAAGGTGAACATGCTGCTTAACAGGTTTTGTAATCTCTTGATGTTTTTTGCACCAGTCATTAGCCTTTCTGCAGCGCTTCCATCCTCACAGGATCCATAAATGTCTGAGATGGACATAGAAACACACAGAAGTCAGAAGTGAGATCACATATATTTGCTCCTATTTACAAGCCTGAACAAAAAGAGACTAGTCTTTGTTTGCAATTTGATGTGAATGAGAGGAAGATCTGTTACCATAGTTACACAGGACAAAAAAAGAAAAAATAGGGAAAGAGAAATGCCAATGACTCCAAAAGAAAAAATGAGTAAGATGCTAAGGTTTGGTATAAAGAAGGGGAAAAAAAAGTAAAGTTAACTGTAATATATGAAAGCAGAATTCAGCACATTCATTCATTCATTCATTTTTCATTTTCAAAATGATAATTTTCATGTTAAAACGACACAAACTTTATATATCATATAATGTGACACGACGTTGCCATCACTGCTGTCTCATTATAATGGTGGAAACTTTCATGTTATAGCATAATAAATGATGCAGTCACTCTCAATTAAATGACACATGGGGAACAGATAAATACAGGAATATTAATCAGTTATGCAATTTGAGTTCAGTTTGAGGCATACTGGGATTCTACTGTTACTGTGATTAGTTTGTTCACACTGACATTGATTTTAAGACGGCTGCACAGAAGGAAATGAGATGTAGTATCAGTATCTGGACGGATCAGGGATTTATCCTTACAACAGGTCTGTAATACATCCATGGATCCACAGAGCATCCTGATCCTCCAGATGATCACTGTCTAATGACACTTCTTCTAGATCAGTGACGCAAACCAAACAAACAAACCTGGAGCTGATCTGACTCACTCTTCCTTCTGTTAGTCACAGACAGAGCCGCTGCTTGACACTGTCTGGGCCTTAGGCAACTCTTTGGGAACCCCACCCCCAACGCCAAACAAACAGGCATGTACAGTGATGACTATATAAGCAACCACTTTATTCATTTAAATAAATAATGTGCAAATAAAGATATATAACAAAATATTATCTAGGAAATATAAAAACTTGACAATCAAAAATATGTTAAAGACTTATGTGAACCTTATACACAATTCAAGATATTCACTTAAAGAAATAAATAAAAATAAGGAAAATAATAAAACACAAGAATAACAGTGTTAGAATATAGAGAAATGCTTGTGAATTTTAGCTTGTGCAAATGCACTAATCAATAAGTAAAAACATAACACAACAAGAATAACTGTTAGAATGCTTAAACATGTTTGCAGACTTTAGCTTGTGCAAATGCAGTAATCTGTGCTCACTGAATATACAAAGCCACAACCTCTTGATTTTTCCTCCATTTTTTATGGTTATCATGTAATGGTCTTTTGTGAATCAGTTACAGTGCATACTCTTCACACAACTGCATTTCCTTTTTCGGAATTTCAATTGGAAAGATATCGGGTATTTCACCGTCCATCTTGGGGGCCCCTCTCAAGCTCAGGGCACCAGGCAGTTGCCTAGTTTGTCTAGCGTGTTGTGGCGGCTTTGGTCACATGTATCATCGTCTGCACAACAACAAAACCTCAACTTGCTGTGGTTTTATTCTTTTACTAACTGAACTTTACAAACTACACTGAACCGTCAGAAGCTGACCTTGGGAGGTCGTGTGATGGTCATGTGACGTTACAAATTGGTGTCCTTCAAATAAATACAACTTTTACGTCATTCAAGACACAACGTCAACATGTTGTATGTAAACTACACAAGATAATTTACATTTTTTACTCCCAAAACTTTTAGTAATTAAATAGCGTACAAATGGGGAAAAAAGGAAAACTTAAATTGTGATTCTCCATCAGCAGTTCCACCTTAACAGCACCAGATTGTGTTGCAGAAACAGTTTGTTATTGTGTCACAGAGCTGTAACTTCAGAGAGATGTGGCTACATCTGAGCTAAAATAGCACATTTCTCAAGGATATTTATATTTTATTAGCTGATGGTTAAATATGGACTTTAATCTGCCATATTCACAGACTTCTCTTAATCAATATTCACTGATATACACAGGACCACTTCTTTGGAAAAAAAAACTACCTCCATCATCTCAATCTGAAAAGGTCTCCAATTAGCAAATACTGATACGACCTCATGAATTTTTCTTTTATTTTAGTGCGTCTTGGTCTTGAAATTTTGATGAAGGATGTCATCAATGTTGCTATGTATATATTTAAGGTATCCTCACAAGCCATATTCTAACCACTCCTGCACAGTGTTAAAAAAAGAAAACAGTTCTCCAAATAAACCTAAAACCTTTGAAGAGTAATATCAATACAAGTAATCCTTAAAAAAAAAGGTTGAATCTTAGATATGATAATCGGCCAAGCTGATAATTGGTCAACCCCTACCACATACCACTGTAATGATCTCTGGGCTTTATGGATATCTGCATTGGATTTTCATGGTAATTATTGAGGCATTTCAGCTCGTCATTAAAGTGGTAGACATGGTGGACCTTTAGCATGGCTGAAAAAGAGCACGCTATAAAGCCCCATGCTTTAAATGTGTACTTTTTAGTCAAACTCACTGTACCTAACAATCCCTAGTCCTTTTGCTCCCTGTACGTCATCTTCAGTTTTCTCTAAGCATCTGTGAGACAACACAACAAGGACGTCAGAAGTATATCGGCAATCATTACGCTGCCTGCCTTCCTGTATTTTACAAGTTTGCTAATTACCACTTGTGCCATCGCCTGCTTCCCCCGAGAGCCCCCACTGTGCTACCTCTCCTTGTCTTCTCTCCATCGATCACGACTTGGGGAAAGTAAACTTTTTGTTTTTGTTGTTGTGGTTGTATTTTTTTTTTTTACCTTTTTTTCCCAGACTGATAATTCCCAGTTGAGGGGCCTGATTGTGGGAACGCTAGCAAAGATGCTAATTTGTTCTTGACTAGTGGAGTAAAAATCATTAAGGAGTACCTCAACACCCAGAGGGGAAAAGCGAGGACAGGTGTGGGAGGGGATCCGTGTACACAAAACAGACTCGACTGTGCAAACAATTAAGCTGTGGGAGTTCTAAGTATGGTTTTTAGATCAAAGATAGAGCACTTGCAGAGTTTATCACTTATCACACAGTTTCCTTGTCGTGCTTGGAAAATATCATTTGATACACTGTTGATCTAATCCAAAAGCTGATGATGATTTTCTCTTTCTGTTTCATGCTACCTGGATCTGCCCCATGTGGATTCTCTGTGTAGGTGAGTCAGCCATCTTCCGTCTTTTTCTTCAGGGCACACACACCTGCAGTAGACCAACTGTCCACTGTTTGTCTCGTGTGCATGTGTTTGCTATCCATAAGGCTGTCGGAGCATACACGCCATCTGCATTCGTGGAGCTGTCTTTCTCTCGTGTACAATAATTGATACCTGCAGCACATATGGGCTTCACAGGAGAAGACAGCTATTGTGGTTTGCATTCAAGTATGACAGATGTGTGTGACGAATGTGTGAGTACATTACAAATATACGCACAAAGCAATTCATCACTGACAGCGGTGGTGCGAACTGTGACTGGTAGGGCATTTGATGGAAGCCTGTGAGATTTCCACTACGCACGTGTTCTGACAATGTGTTCTTGTATGTAATGAATTTTTATCGCCTTTGACAAAACAGTCAACAGGCTCGTAGAGGGCTTGCTTTGAGCATTTCAGGACGTGGCAGAAAATAGCGAGTGGAATGAGTTTTTTTTTTTGTCTTGTTGAGGTAATAAGATCACACATTTTCTTAAGCGGTTCATACTGTGGTGTTGGAGGGAACAGCTGTGGTGTGCAATAGTGCTTTGTTTTCTACCTTTAATTAGACCATGCTGAGTTGAGGTTTTCAGCTTTTCATATATCAGAGGTGTGATTAGATTAGATCTGATTAGATCTGATTAGATTACATTAGATCTGATTAGATTAGATGAGACTTTATTGATCCCACAAGAGGGAATTTCAATAATAATAATAATAAGATATATATACTATATACACCTAAAATACATATTAGGTGTTGCAGTTTGTTTGTAAAGCTTTTTGATTCCTATCTGCAGTTTGATGCCACATATCGGTAACATTTGGATCAACTTGCAAACTGGGAAAACTAAACACTTCTGTAGATGATGATAATTTACGCTGGACAACAGCATCTGGTGTCATGTAAATGTTTGACTTATCACAGACTCACATGAAGATGAAACTTTCTAAGGTGAAATCAAATAAGTGATGAATTACAGTCACCCGCTTGGTAACAATAGCTTCATCATTTGCTATGATGAAGTGTTGCCCATCTAACAGAAAGGCTGAAGTTGACTGGTGTTTTGTAGTTGTGTGTCCACATTGTTGGATTTGCCGATCTGAACATTCTGCAGATGTTTGGTGGATTGTCCAACAACTGTCACTGTGCTATTAACTCATTGTATGTGATGTTTATCAGAGCCACACCAGTCCAGTCAGTACTGATGTTCCTCAAGTTCCATAGAGTTAGTCACCTTAGGGAGAAAAAAATGGAAATATTTATATTTTTGTTTAGTAGGTATTCTAACAATAAAAAATGGGGAAGAAAAAGTTGAACTATTTTTAATAGCAGTGCAGTTTTGATGAACACAATGAGCCATAAGAGAAACTAAGAGTTGGTATCCAAATGTCAGTAATAAATCGAGGGCTCCAAAACCATATGAGTATATTTTCTCAGAATCCACAATATCAGCAGTTGATCCCACTCTCTGAAATGTTGTAACTACTTAAGATTTTACATTGGAATTAAAATACCCCTTAATACCAGCACATACATTCACAAAGGTAGGTTCAAAGTCACTCATTACATTACGTTACTTCTGGAGCAGTGAGATTTCATTCATTTGAGGATGAATTTTTCCCTTTTTTTCCTCATTGAACAACCAAGTGTAAATCCACATTTCAAAGCTGATGTTTTAAACATTTTCTTCCCTCTAGGAGGTTCACATCCCTGATGAGGTTTCATCCCTGACTTTCACTCATGTTATGATTACTCATTACTCAGTGATGAAATGTGCAATTACTTTTCAGAAGTGACAGGTTCTATCTGTTTGTTTAGCTTTGACAGATGACAATTCTATTTCCCTCACTATATAAACTGGTCTCAATTGTTTGTATTGATTTGTATATTTACAGATTCTCTTGGGGAATATTTTGACAGCTCCTACTGTCATATTTTTTGTCATTATGGGACAAAAGAAAGGATCTGCTCTTCCTGCAAGTTTGATAATAATAGTAATAGTACATTTTATTTATATGGTGCTTTTCAAGGAAGATCGAGACACCTTACATCATAAATAAAAAAAGAATCTGAAGAACGTTGAAACAGTAGTGGCTTAAAAAAACCCATTTTATTCTATATTTACATCTGAAACCTTCTCAGCAGTAATCAGCAATTGAAAGTTAGAACTGAACTTGACAAATTTGCGTCCAGTCCCCTACACTTGGTAACTTGTCTAACATAAATAAAAACCTGTTCAGGATGTATCAAACCCTGTCGGGAAACTTCCTGCTGGTTATGACGAGACTGCAGTCATTTTAAAGGAAAGCAGTAAGAACGCTGGTATGTTTCAATCTAAAAGAGATGCAGTGCTCAGGTTTTGATATTTTTCATGTTCCATAAGAATTCTGCATATAGTTGGAACTTTCCTTTCTACAAAAGCAAAGTGAATCTGCAAGGTCATCGTTAAAAAGAAACAGGACTCTTTATTTCCTCTGCAACTTCCCTCTCTCAGTTAATGGTGTATTTTGTCCATTTTCTTTCTAATTAGTTTCCTGAACTCTGTCAGTGATTTGTCGTCAGCTAAATGTGCAGGCCTCGAGCGTGGCCAGATTCCCTCTGCTGCACTCATGCAGCACATCCCCCAGTTAATAGAAACAGTAATCACTTAGCCTCGACACCAGCACTCATTTGGCAATATGGTTGAATGGGCTGCAAGCTGTTCTGGAGGTATTTGTTACTGACATCAGTGTTTGGGGGACGAGCTCACGACCAAAAAAAGAAAAAAAATTAGTTCCAAAAAAGACACCCAAACCTTGAATCAGCCCAGTAGAAAATATTCCTTTGGTATAAAACCATAATATATGCATCCCCTTCATGATGAAGAGGCATTTTTACGTTTCCAGTCGGCACTCATTCAATCCTCAAAGTCCCTCTTTTCTATTGTGCCATTCCTCACTCAAACACAGCCAGTGTAATAGCAGATCTTACTAGCCTAGAATTTATTGTCTGCCCTGTAATTTCCTTCCCCAAGAGTTAGAGAGGTTACCTTTTATCCTCAAAGATCGCACATTACTGCACTAAGTGCTTTTTTTACTGCCACACGCTATCATCCAAGCTTAAACTTGCTCCAGATATATTAAAAGCCTTTTTAAGTATGGGGGGGTGGGGTCATTTGAGGAAGCACTTTTTCTTCCTTCACACTTCTGTCAGCAGTTTTATCCTTGTTTTCTTCAGAGCCTATATCACATCAGAGAGGATTTTGTCTTTATCGTGTGTTAGGAGAAACATAAAACCCAAGTGTTGTCTCATAAAGGCTTCTGATTGCACTTTTGATACTGTGTTAAAGCGAGAAGGATGTGAGCTATGGCTTGGCTGTCTTCTCTCTACCTTTGGCTCAAGATTGTCCTGTCCCAGTGGAAATGTTCAATCATTTAAATTATGCAGTGGCTGAATAACCTGGATATTACTTTGTTAGAATCTATCAGAATGGCGGTGCAACAGATCCGGGTTTCAGGATACCGGTGATACCACAAGCAGGTTGATATGATGTAAAAAGGTATGTGGGGATTTTAATTGGGTGGAAAAAATGGTCCTGTATAATTAAGCAGATGAAGCAGCCATTAGAGAGCTTCATCATCTTTTATTTCCTTCTGTTTAGCTGGTTCTCTTATTTTTTCATCTTCACCTTATTATATGTTTGATATTAACATGTTTTTTTGTTGAGTTTTATGTTTGGTTTTTGATCACATTTCAGTTTTACAAGTACATAAGTCGTTTTGCGGGAATGACTAATTTCAGTAGATTTTTATTGCTACCTTTAGTATTGTTTTCAGGTAGTAAAAGGGCAGCTTCCGTTTATATTATATGACAAAATTTGTAGACTGAAAGAATGTGTTGTAGTAGTAGCTTCAAAACCACAACATAATAAAGGCCCCATACTGTGCAAAGCCATTTTATTCGACTGTTAACATCTAACACAGGGAGGAAATGAAAACAAAGCTGTTTTTTGCTTTTCATTTAATTTCGTTATAGTGCTTTTCACACTGGTCGTCGTTTAGTTAAGTAAATTATTTTTTTCACTGCTAGTTTTAGTTCTTGTCCTGGTAAATGAGCATGCTCCTTTCAGATGTGTTTAGCCTTACAGTTCCTCTGTTAGCGATGCTTTCTAAAAAGGGCTACAGGTGAACACAAGGGATATTGACCCTGTCTCTTTGGCTGTTTCTGTTGTTGTTAATCGCCTTGGCTGGATTTGTGTTTATTCAGACCTGATGTTAAGTACTATAGAAACAGCCCCGGTGATAGATTCTAAACGTAACCCCTGCGATGGCCAGAATGAGCTTAACAAGCACCATGTGCCTCGTTGAAGCCCCATTGAACAAAACGGCCATTGTTTATCTCTAACTCAGCTGATACCCTCACAGACTCTCAGCTGAATCGCTTAAAGGTCAATTGACAATGAACAAATAAACATATTTGCCCTGAAGAATGATCAGACATCCCTTGAGAATGATCAGGAATAAGTTGGCAGTTTTCCCCTTTTTGTCCATTTTCACTCCCACAAAAAAATGTTGTCCTATGGGTATCACCTGCTCAAGTATCTGTCAGTCTCCATATCCTGCTTGTAAAATAAACTTTTAGAGGTAGACAAGGTTTCAAGATCACCTCTGCTGTGGGGGAGGAAGCCACTCACATTTTCTGATCCCCAGGTATTGCATTGATTGAGCTCTCAGCTGGAGTGTCGTCCTTTTGCTTTTCTCTTCTCAGAATCATGGAAGGTCAATTGCACTGGGGCTTGAATCTGCGAGTCTCACACATTTAAAAGAAGGAATGATTTGATGAATGCGTCTGCGGCAAACAAGGGAGATGGATCGAAATGTAATATTTCCTGACAGCTTCTCTCTGGAAGTGTTAAGAGAAGGAAAATCGAGCAGTGAAAGAGGCAGAGCGGTATGTGAGGATGCGAATGTGTGAGGGGTTGAAGGATATAATGAAGGATTCACTGTAGAGGTGTCTGGAAATTGGCTGGCCCTTTGGGGTCCGTGACATTTCTCTAAAAATGCTTTAGGCAGCAAATTCAAGCTCTACCTCACTTTGTTGGCATGCTATTCACACCATACAATAGGATTTTAAAAGAATAAGTAAGTGATTATTTCTTGGAGTTGGGGCTTTGTCACGAGTTTCATACCACATTCAGAAGTATATAGTCCTGAATGGATGATTCCTCTGAAAAACATATCTGTCATCTGAATCTGCTTCAACATTTTTCTCCCTTGAAATGAAAAGATTAGATTGATTCAGACATTTTTCCAACCTTGTGGCATGAATAAATTGTACCTTTCTGCAAATCATATATATAAAAT
>JAPQRQ010000013.1:2415609-2439083 GCA_037367365.1 Apogon talboti | reverse complement strand
GTATTATACAAAATATATGTATATAACCCCTGTTATAGATGAATGTCGTCAGTCATTAATAATAATCTATAAACTGTCCATACTTTGCTATTTCAGAAGTGCCTATCAAACTGGTAGCCCTTTGTATTACTCAGTACCCTTGAAGTAGCCCCCAGTTTCAAAAAGGTTGGTGACCCCTGTTGTAGAGGATGACTGTGTTACCATGTTCACTACTGAGCCTCTGAATGTCCAAATGGGTCATATCTGATGACCATGAAAACATGACAAACTGAATTTTACCTCAATTATTTACATGTATTGATAGGTTCAGTGGTTCAGAAGATATTAAACATTTTGGATCAGTAGGTGCTTGTGGTCACCAGTGGCTGTTTGGGTCTTTATGGATTAAATGGGACGTGTAAAATCTGGATAAGGACAGTCAGTCAAATAGATCTACATGGTTAGAAAGTTCTTGTGGATGTAGGTATCTTCTGGCTTTATCTTTTCCCATTAACATCAGACTCCTCAGTCAATATTTGTCCAGATGTGAATCCCTTCTTTGAGATTCAGTTCCCTTAATTGACTGTAAATAAGTTACATCATCTCCCTCCGGTTGCTTAGCCCCTCCCCTGTGCCACTGAGTGACAGCTCCTGGCGGCAGGGCCCCCGGGCAGTGAGTCTTAAACACATCGCTTGGAGCCACAGAGTCCCTAAGCCCAGGGCTATGCCAGCTGCCGTGCTGATACTTCTCCGTCGGGGGCCGGCACTGTTGCTGAGGGGGGTGTACATGCACGGCTGGAGACTTGAATTTGCGTGAGTTGTGCGAATTGATGCCTGTATTTGTCCTCTGTCTTTTTCTTTATCTGCATGTGAGGTCTGGTTTATGTTTGAGCAAAGGATCAGAGGCAACACGACCGAGGCATTTCAGACTGTTTACTTTTAATTATCTTGTTTTTTTTTTTGTTTTTTTTTTACCCCCATTCTCAGCAATGAATGAGGATTTCTATTAATTATACACAGGAAATGTGCTGTGGGTTTTCACAGGCACTGAGATATGCCTTTTGTATGTCTCCATGTTTTCCTCCTATTGACTTTGAGCAGATAAATGAGGTATGTTTTGGTTGTATTCAGCGGCTGTCAATGGATCGTGTTTAATGTCTGCTATTACGAATGATTAGCTTTGGATTAGCTGCGGCTTTTGTCTCGTCTGTCTGCTTTGTTTTTCCTGTCCCTTTCAAATCCAAGTCATTTGGAGAAGTGGCGCTTCAAAATTGTATCTAAACCCAATCACAAGCAGAGACAAAAAAAAAAAAGCTGCGGGGTTCAGCTATTGTTGCAAGGCTGTTTTGATGGTGGGTCTTGACTTTGATGGTTAGACATGTTGGCAAACACTTCTGATAGCTGATTGTTTGCTGCATATAAAGTAGACTGTATGAAATGGCTGTCGATATGGTCATTGTTAGTTTGTTTATCAACGTTTGGGTAATGATAGTTATATCCACCCTTGGCACAGTGGGCGTATTAATGTTTTAATTAAAGAGTAAATCTATACTGAATCACACAATTGAGAAAATCGCTGCTCTTCATAAACTGCACTGCTTCCCAATCAATGATGTGGTTTTTTTTTTATCAGTTACAAAAGACAGCACACCAGTGGAATTATAAACCCTGCTCCAATCACACACTAAAAATGCACATTTATTATAGGAGTCCAAAGGTATACCAACTTATGTCAGTTTGCTCATCGCATACTATTTTATTATTATAAATCACAATTCATTTGACAGTTTGTGCACGTATACAAGCCTCATACGCTGGCCCATTAACTCCCACAATTAACAATAAATGGTTAACGAAATGGCCAATGTGGACACTGCTATGCATATAAATCAGCTTATTATTATTTGATGGAGAAAATGGAAAAAGTTAGACCAAAAACACAGACTTTTACAATGGAGCAGGGGGTGAGTAAGATAATACTGTGTCTGTAATTATAAGACCACTGTGGAGTGAAATTAACTGTGAACATTAGGGACCTGTAAACTTGAAGTTCTTCCAGTTTCAGCCAGTCATGTGTTTTGTAATCATTAAGGGTGCACCGATCCGATATTAGGCTCCAATATCAACATTTTGGCTGGATCGGGGATCTGTAAAAGCAATCGATCCATAAGACCGATGCTTCCCCTTTAAATTTTTACTACACGAACTACGTCACACAACGCATGGCGAGAGTTGAGTGGAGTTGTTGCAAACATAGACAGGCAACATGGAGCGAACTAAGGGATCTGTGATTTGGAGGTAATTCAGCCTTACCACACCAACTAGCTTGACGGCAGTTTGTAATGTCTGTAAAGTGAATGTTGCCAGGGGTGGTGTTAGCACTGCCAAATACAACACGACAAATTAAATTAAGCACCTGCAGAAGCATCACGCAAAGGAGCACGAGGAATTCCAGCAGCTCAACAGATCAAAAGGAGCTGCCGCTGCTGGAGGTAGTACACAGCTAATGTTGGTTGACGCTCCAGAGACGGGAAAAACTTCAATGATATCGGATCGTTATTGAGTATCGACCAATATGCAACGCCTCAGCATCGGTATCGGCATCAGAACCGAAAAAGTCGGATTCGGTGCTAGTACTCATTTATATATAGGACACAGGCTTTGCTGCAGTGAGGTATAGTGCTGCAGTTGTGTTGCTGATGTGTTGCGTTTTTCTTTGTTTGTCATTGACTACACAACATCTGTACTGCCTTGTAATAATTCCTGATCAATGCTCACATTTGATTGTTTAAAGTGAAATGAATGAGGTAGTTTGTAATTATTCTGCTTTTTGGCTGACTAAAAGAAAAGGCTCTCCCTGTGCTCAAAATACATGCAGGACAATGAGGTAGGGTACAAGCACGTGCTTTTGATTTTTATCTGCTCATTTTTCTTATGTTTATTATTATGTGTTAGACAACAGCTCAGGGCATACATTCATAGATCTGTGTAACTACATGCAATTTGGAGGAACAGATACCCTGAGGTGAGCTTTGATAAATTGTTCTTCAATGTAAGAGAGATTAGAACCTATTATTGTGAAAAAGTGTGGTAATTGATACAGCAGGGCTTGTTAGATAAACAATAAGTTGACTTGCTCTCGGCTTGTAGGAAGAGATGGCCAATTTAACTTGCGATACAAATCAAAGTGAAGTAATTGCAAATTTCATCACCTGTAGTGAAGCACAGAATGATGCGGTAAAGTACACCCAGAAGTGGCTCTTTCACTTCTATTAATGAATGATCTTGTTTTCAGCAGCATGCATTGAAGACACATTTCTAAAAAAAAATGTCAGTTACTTAGAACCAAATGATTTCTGTTACATTACATAAAGAGAAACATTTGAGTCACATATACAATTCTAGATGGAGGCAGATAATATGTACTATTAATGTGTCGTATCGTAAATGACTATGATATGAACACCCAATAAACACAATTTTAAAAACAATATCGTTTCACATCACATTTGACTATAATACCAACAAAATCTAAAAGTAAACAGACATATTTGGTTGTATATAGTAACATTATACGAAGACACTGGCAAGTGAAATCATTGATCCATATACAAGCAGTAAGCACAATGTCCTGAACTAAACCATCACAGTTTTGTGTGCCATAAAGTAATAATAAAAAAATAACATTGGTTAATGTTAGCAAAAGTATCTGAACTGTGATATAGCATAGTCTTAAATGACAGCAAAATACAGTAGAGAACTTTATGCATGTATTTTCAAATTCCATTTAGTTGTTGCAAGACATTTAGGTGCTGTTATAATTGTAGGGAACATTTTATATTCGTTTTGAATGGGCTGAGTAGCAGGGGAGAGCAGTGCATTATGGGGTGATTGTAGCATTAATGTTGCCAGACCAGTGAGCGTAACAACATTAGGTACCTTTATGGTGAAAACATGGCATATGCTCACTTGTTATTGAAATGTTATTGCTCATGTTACCTTCTCTGTTAATTAATTTATAGTTGTCATATATTAGATTAAAAATGACTGATGCTAAAATGTGAATGCCAGATCATTTCCTCTGAATATTTAGACAGTGTGTATAGAGTATATCTGTGTGATCAGAAAAGTGTAGCTATCTTTTTACCATAAAATTTTAGATCTGGATGCTGTGATTTTTATTGAGAACATGCCGAGCTGTGGCCTGTCAAGTGTTGGCTGCGCCGCTCTCTTTCGCTCATCCCCTGTTGTGTGGAGTCAACAGCCGAGCCGCTATCATCGCAGGTAATCATCTCCACGCTCTGTTGCATTCCGAGAGACGAGCCAAACACCTTTTCCAACTAGCGTTAAGGCCACCCAACTGACCGACATGTGGCGATGTAAACACACACTCTCTGTGTCGCGGAAGGACGCCGTCCACGCTGCGGGGGGATCCAATTACCTGCGCCACGATTGGAAGTGAGGGGAAATGCCGGCAGTGGTTAGCACACACATCAGTACACAGGAGACAGACAGACACCCCATTTTCCCAGTTGACTCTCACACCCGTAAACACACACATACACACTTACATGCAGAGCTCAAGCTTACTTATGCACTTGCTCAGTGAACCGTAAAGTCCCTGCTGGTCCTTGGTGTGTGGCTGTGTGTGCACATTCTTGTGTATGTGTGAAGCTTGCTTTAAATGGGACTTTCTCGGTTGTGTTGAAATGTCACAAACCCTTACATGTGGAGTTCTGACAAACTCCTGCTAGACGGCAACTCGTTTAAGTTGCACTCTCACATCAGGCCCGTAAATGTTGGTTTAGACGGTAGGAAACATCCCAAAATATGTCTTACAAATGAGTGGAGCATCACTCAATTAGCATGTTCCCTCTCATCTGATCTGACAGCGCTTGAAGCTTGGAATACGACTCGTTTAGTTGTGAATTTTGGAGCTGGATGCTGAACATTAAGCCGGCCCTCTCCCAGACTGTTCCTTTGCTCTGTCAGTGGAAAGTTCTGCTTGAGTGCTGAAAGGAAAACATAATGTGATGGTTCAAAATAAAAACTCTGCACACTATCTCATCTATTAGTCAGGCAAAGGCAAGTATTTCTGAAGGAATGGAAATATGCCAGTAGACTCACAGCATATTGGACAGAAACACCCAGGATATAACAAATAGCAAAAAGTGGTTTTAAAAATAAGGAACGAAAACAAGAAGATAAGGGGAAAACTGTGTGAATCTTGCACAGTATTTTAATTTCTGCTCATATATTTAAGCACCATAAAGTCTCAAACAATTCTCAGAGCAGGTGTCATTTTCTGTTCAGTAGATTATAGTGCTCTCATAATTTCCATATCAGGTATTTAGAGCTGCGGAAAGGTTATCCAGAAAGCTGGTAAACAGAGAAACTTTATGTCTGCGTTGCCAGCAAACAGCAATTAACACAGAGCGAGATCACAAACCAGCAAATATTCTTATTAACCATGAAATTATAGAAACAGGAGGGATTACAAATGAAGGCCTGTGTGTTTAATCCTGTTTAAAACAGTGCCTCATTCTGTATGTACATAAATATTTACGGTAGTTAGGTTCTGCGCAATAGCCAACTATTTGTCTAAACCTGTTAATTGTAATAGGGAGAATTTAAGTGGCTTTTATTTGTATGTTTGTTCACTCTGTACTAATTATAATTCAACACCCGTAGAAGCATGTTAAACTCTCATGGATTTCGCTGCGGTGAATGTCTGTTTTAACAAATGTGAGGTGTTTTTGTGGGGCTTCGGGGTCATGTATGTTCTTCTCCCACTGGGGCAGTAGATGTGAGCCCCTGTCCCCAGCAGGACAATTAGTACAGTGGTTCCAAGAGCGCTGCTGCAGGTTGTCGTACTGTCAAATATCAGACTGTCCCATTTCTGGTCACACAGGCTAAATCATTTGCACACACTCACAACTACTCATTCAATCAGTTAAAAGCAGAGGCACCCGCACAGCCTCTTTGACCCTACAGTGATTTTTGCAGATCATCTATCTGTGTATGTGTGGGCATGCGTTCCCCTCATTTCACTAATTGCTTAGAATAGTAGATAAGACTGTAATTACAACTCTTGTCTCAGAAAAGAGCTTGTGGTGTCAGTCTTCGCCTCTGCTACTATATTTTGCTGATGGCTCTTTTCAGATCCTCCACCATTATTCCCAAGCCAAAACAACCCATCCAATGGGCACTAATACATTAGCACTGCATCTCTTTGTTTATGAAAATGTGTTTTCCTCTCCTCCGATTCAGCAGACTGAGACGGAGGATGCAGCGAGTGTAAATCTGTCAAGAGCATTGTGAGGCTGCCTTATGCCTTACATCAGTGTAGTATAGAAAGGGAGGACCACACACAGAGAATACTAAAAAGAAGACTCAAATATTTCTGTTTGATGCATTACAAGGCTGTTCAGAGCAACGTCATACAGTAGGTGAGTGGCACCTTTTCCAGGGGCAGCCTTTATGATCTGAAAGAAATAAGCAGAGATAAATTAGAAATAACTTTAAAAAAAAATCATCGGTCTGGGGCTGCAAAAAATGTTAGAAACCTTGAAATGCCTATTTAGCTTAAATCCATATAGCAGGATTTTGTGCTGAAGGAAATATGTTGCCTTTCCTGTAAGACTGTGATTTTCTGGGCGGGATTCTGAAATTTGTGCTGGCGTAGAAAAAAAAAACATACTCAAGCAAAAAATGCCACTTTGAAAATGTAACAGTGTAGGGTAGGCATTAAGTAAATGTCATTTGCATAGAGGTTTTTTTTAGACCAGGCTACGGGGAGCCACTAGAGAGGGTCTATAGAGGTGCATGTGGCTCAGATCCCTGCCATTGTCGGCAATGAAGGGCTTGATTAGACACATATGACACCTGTTGCTGGTAAGTCAGTTAATACGCAACACATTTTATAGCTTTCACACATGTTCACACACATACACATGCATGCAAATATAAGCTGTTAATATTTTAACTGCAAATAGGACTGGCAGGTGTCGAAATATACAGACAGAAAACATATTCATCCAATTTTTTATATTTCATTTATTTATATTTCAAGAAGCCACAAGGATGGAGGGATGTGAGGTAGATGTATCTGCATTCACATATTGGAGTAGAGTTTGATCCATTACCACCATTGCAATTAGTACTAAAGCTGTCTGATATGGCATGAACAATTCTCTGTATTTATCATGTCATGTCCAGACAACAACCTGTATCTTATATATTAATCGCATACAGCATTTTCTGTGAAGTCATTATATAAAATATAAAACGTTACATATTAATATCATTGTATGAAATGACCCTATGTTTAATAACACTTTAGAGTAATATGATACTATGATATGATACTCTGACTTCCTCCCGCCGTCCAAAGACATGTGCAGTAGGTTAATTGGTTCATGTAAAATTCCCCATAGGTGTGAATATGAGAGTGAATAGTTGTTGGTTGTTGGACTGGCGACACGTGCAAGGTGTACCTCACCTTCGCCTGGTGATAGCTGAGATTGGCTCCAGCGTTCTCGTGAGGATAAAGTGGTTCTGATAATGAATTAATGATGATTTGCTGGTTGTCTGGTTCATGTAACTTCAGAGATAGTCCTCCCGTCCTGTTCAGTGGCACCATTATTTTCCTCCATGTGTGTTTATGTTGCCTTCAAATAGATTTCTCACCTGCACATGCATTATGTAATAAAAAAGCATATAAAATAATTGTTTTTCTACTTTCACATGGTATATATTGCCATATCAACCTACCTCATTAGGAACCATCATGTTAGCCCTGCATACTTACAAGTCTGAAATTGTATTATTAACATTTGTGTCTTGAAACAGCACAGCCTTTCTTAGTTTTTGGGAATGTGTTTTCTTCTCTTGTAATTCAGCCCACTGTGACAGAGGATGCGTAGTGGACATAGTGTAACTGTCTTGTACTTAACATTGGTAAAAGATACTTATCATCTATCCCTATACAAACTGGACCAAACGTCTACTCTATGTGTGCTGTTTTCACTTGTGATCTCTTTCAGACTTGTACACACCACACAGTAATGTCACTATAACCCCACAAGGGATCTGTTTCTCCTCTCCTTACTTATTATATGCCGTTACTCAATCCACTACCCTATTTGTATACGCCACAACTTCAAATCCCAGGATATGCATTCTTTCTAGTGAGATATCTGAGGGCAGTGTGGGAGTTGATATCAGCTGAATGTAATCCATGTTTGGGTCTGACTCAAGAGATGTTTGACAAGAGAAAAGAGATACCTACCTTTGTTCCAAACCTGGCAAATGGTCAACTCTCTTATCTAGTCGACTGCTTGATCACTTCCTGGTAAACCGGTGTAAACTGTAATATGACAGACATGAGTGCACAACCAGACTGATTAGGTAAAAACAAACCTGATTGATGTTTTTAATTCCCAGTTTGCAGCAGCTTTTGTCACTGGCGCAAAATTAAAACAAAGTGTGAGGGAAGATTTATGTGTGTGAGTGCCCGCTTAAATGATGGAGACAGATAAAAGGAGCTTAAGAGGCAGTTTGTGGGAGAAAACAGCAGGTGACATGGGCTAGAAGGTACCTGCCTGCAGAGAGGAACCATTTGTAGCAGGCAAGAGCAGCATGAAACCGCATTTCCACACTTGTTTTTCAGCACTTGTTTTTGACAAACACCACTTGTCTCAATGAAGAATACAAATGTGGAAGAAGTTGGATGTCCACTCGTGTTGACAAATGCACATTTATGCGCTTTTGACTCTCGATGCATCCACAAAAATAGCAGAGTTTTCATAGATGACCATGTGACACCGTGGCATGATCATACGCAGGTGGGGGGCTCAGAATGATCCATCAGTGGGAGTGGTTGGAGTGCACACCAGACAAGCAAAATGACAAAAGCATCTCAGACAGATGAATCAGCCCAGTCGCTGTGAAAGGACCGTGAAAGAGATGTTCACATTCATCCATCCATCCTCGTCAGCAGTGAGCGAGCCACCCGGCTGTCCTCCAGCCTGACGCCTGACACATTCGCCCACACACACTCAAGCTCGCCACAGAGACACACGTCCATATTACTTAGCTTGAACACTCATGCAAACTCACAAATGTCTATACATGCACAACCTCTGTCACTCGCACACTATCATGGGAGGAGGGGAGTTAGCCACATCTTGTTGACATTTTCATAGGCACTAGGAGTAATTTATGGAAGGTTAGCTTGCTCCCAGTGCACTGGGCCAGAACACAGTAAAAGCAAACAGAGGGAGAAAGAGAACAAATTGCTTTTTTAAATTGCTCAGACAAGGGGTGCTCTTTTTGCTCTATTAGGACAAAGTGCAAACACTGCTACAAAGCAGGGGGGCACAAACCACGGAAGTGTGACTAAATCTAATAGAAATACTATTTGGCAATGGGGATGCCAATTGGTTGTGTTGGCATCTGCATAAATCCAGTTTTATCTGGCTGTAAAATGGTATGATCTTGGTGTTGTTCAGTGCTCAGTTTGATCTACATGAAAGCTGGCTATATGACAAAATAATATATTGGAAAACATACATGATGCAGTATATCATACAGTTGGACTTGGCAGCAATGCAAAAATTCTAATTATTGATCATATTGATCCTATCAGCCATCAGTTGACACTGCAAACCCAGAAAGACTCGCAGTTTACAGCTTATGGTATAACTGGTTTGATACCAACATTTTCTTTCTTGCATGGTGGATAGGGCTTTTGAGATTTTCTTCTAAAATGGAAAATCAGCTGGCATCTGCATTGTTCTGCTGTGTGAGTCTGTTTGATCTATCAGTATCGATGAAGCACACCCAAAGCATATCAATGCTATCAACATAAACTTTATTCTGTGTCAAGATTGTGTCGTCAACCAGCCATGTGAAATCATACTGGAACCAAACTACAGATTATCAGCCAATCTAACTGGTCATTTCAGTCGCTACATTCTATCAAACTGACAATACAAGCCAATTATTTTATTTATTTATTTATTTTGATGCATTTAATGGATATTCATTCTTCCTCACTCAGAACCTTGTCATAATATTTTTGCAGCGTCAAGCATAGCATAATTATTGCTGTATCATGATACTATCATTACCATTGACAACCTATTATAATAATAACATACCTTACACTGTGACTCAGACTTCTTTTCTATCGATAAAGATGTCAAAGCAAGGTAAAGACAAAGCATATAGTAAAACAATTAAAGATAACATGTGTACCACATGGTTTCAACATATTACTGTCACCACAGATTTACCTTCCATTGCAATTGTTGTGCGTTTACAGATTTCCCAGTTCTTTTCTGTTCCCTCAACACTTAGCTTTGTCTGGAATTGGATATTAATCAAATTAGATTATTCTGTAAGCTTTGTTTGTGCCCACAGCTGAGCACACCCACCTGAATGTAGTATCATGTGTGTCTGCAGTTCCTACTTGACCCCATGCTGTAAACATGCTGTGTTTCACATTTAATTACCGGTTACCAGTGTGTACGTCTCTGATTAGAGAAAGCAAATTGTAAATAATTATGGTGTATGGTGCTTACATGGTACAACGACGGTTGATGAGCCCTTAATGTATGCAGTATTTAGTCCATCTTTGTCACAGTGCTTCCACTTCCAGAAAACCAATACAATAAACCCTCAATGCTTGAAACTAGCCATACATCTTATTGTATCATATAATCAAACAATTACTTTGCATTACATTTGTGTATTGTGTTTTGATAAGAGGGTAATAAGTGCCAAAATAGACAAATTGTGATAAAATATTCAGGACACTTATGGTTTGTGTTGAAAATGTCAGAATGGGCAGAATGTGGTCATGTTAAAAGGCCATTGAAACGGAGGAGCAGCAGCAGGACACTTGAATTAATGTCAACAACACATTTTATAGAAGCTCAGGCATTAGCTTCCCTAAGAGCTGTGAAGAGTTTTGCCCAGTGTGCAGACTGGTCAGAGTAAAAGGAAATCCTCATTTTCATTTCACCATCATTGCTGTGTTAACCTCATGTTCATCTCACAGACCACATTATAGCATACCAACCCACGAAGTAAGAAAACATAGATCTAAGATGGAGTCACAGCCAAGATTATGATTATGATGATTACATATTAACAAAAAGTCAGTGAAGTGAAATTATCACTGAAAACATACATTTGTTAGCTCAAATGGAGAAACTGCTGTCAAACTGTTGATTAAGCTGTGGTTTTGTACATCATATTCTATATGATGGATTCTTTTGCTCAAGCGAACTTTATACCTAAAACTAGGGAATTCCTCAAAATATAAAAAAGTACTTGTGCACTCACGGTAAACTAACTAAAACTAAACTGAAATCAGAAACTGAGAATTTCTAAATTCTACTTCTAATAACCGCAGTACTGAGTAACACCATAAATTACATTACACCTGACAGTAGTATAAAGAACTGAGGCAGCTGAAAAACACTGGCAGAACCAATGTGACATAATCAACAGTTCTCCACATAATTGTTTTTCTTTGAAAATTAATTGTGAGAAATGGAGAAAGTTGTAAAATAATCAAATTTAATTTTGTGCAGAAACAGCAGACATCCGTATTTGTTTCTTTTTATCTGCTCCAATGGTCCAACCTCCCTGTGGATCTTGGCTGGTCGATAACCTTCAAAGTGCCCTGTTTCTGTGCCCAACGTATCACATTGCCTGATGCCTCCCTGTAGAGTGGGTGAGGTATTGACTATCTACAGGAGGTACCCCCTGGTGCTGCCATGTCCTGTCCATGGCACTATTCAGCTGAAATCTCACTGGATGCATGTAATCCTGTGCTGTTCGTATGCTTGTTTGGCCTCAGCAGTACACCCCCCTCCCCCATTGGAAGGACACTGACGTTGCAGGGAGACAACAAGGACGTTTGGTTCTCCTTCCTTTGGACCAGACTCAGAAATGGAGGTCAGCGCACTCACTGAGTGCCTAGTACAGAATCATTGTCACCCAGTTGACTCACTGATATCAAAGACACAGAACATGCTTTAAAGATGACAAGACTCCCACTGTTAAAATTAAAACCTCATTACTTATCCTTGGAAATTGAACGAGTCAAAAGATGTGTATTTATACACATATCATTCAAGCCAAAAGATTTTCAAGAATCCTCCCCTGCTTCTCTCACTGAAAGACACATTTCTGTCCATAATAGGTCTGAGCATATGAAATTAAGGAAGCAAATACTTTTTCATGACCATTCTAAAGGGAAATGTGTATTTTTACATACAGACAGGTAACAAATTAAAGAAAAATCAACATACTATGTCTGACTAAAGTGTTACTCACAGCAAAAAAGGAAAGGAATTTATTTATGTATGTATTTATTTATTTATTCATTTCAGGGAAATTGGTCCTTTTTTTTGCTAAAAGACAGGAAATCTTGTCAAGCATGTTTTTCACTTTAGGAAAATATATCTTGCTTTGTCTTAATGAGATATTTCAGATATAACATTGAGATATGGTATATAGTATTGCTAGATTTAATGTGGTAAAACAATATAATAATTTCAGACACACTTGCAAAGCTTCTTACTTACCTCTTAATTTAATAATATTCACATTTTTTTTAAAAAACTGTTTTTCACTGCTTGTAGTAAGTACCGTTTACTTTTCCAGCCCATTATGGTGTTTCAGTAGCTACATTTACTCTAGTTCTAAGAATCCAGCCAAGAAATTTGTTTACCCCACTGGGAGATTGGTTTGTTTATTTATTTATTAGTTAATACGAGACCAATTTGTTTATAGCAAAGAATATGTGACTTTGTTCTGGTAGGACTGTTTTTGCAGTGAAGAAGAGCTTTAGTGCTCTACTGGTGGGATGGAACACAAAAATCCCCTCATTTTGTGTTTTGATGATGGTGGTTGTGATACATATCATTTTCATACTCATTGAGCCGTTTACTCTTCATGCCCTATGGATGGGGGGTATTGTCATCTACTCCCATCAGGTTTTTCCTGTCATTTGTCACCCAAGTGTAGTTGTAACTGAATGAATTTGGCTCATTTGCATTCACTAACCTGATGTGTGCATATGCATGCGTGCTTCAGACTTTGATGAACTTTTTGTTAAACTTCATCATGCTCAGATGAACAGAAGAGGAGCAGTGACAGATGCTTCCCGTTCTTTATCTTACTAGGGCAAACACCAGCTTTCATCTTCAGGAGCATACCAACACTTATGCTTCAGTTAATTTGGCCCAAACAGGAAACTAATGCAAGTGGTAAGAGTCGATCAACGTCTGTGGCATTTTAACCGGAAGGCTGGGCACTGCATTCTGGGTAGAGATGAAAAGCAGTGCCTTGGCGATTTATCTTTGCAGGTGATGAAATATACATTTATCAGAGAAGGACATACAGCTGGTCCCTGCGAATGAGGCATTTGTAACGATAAGACTATGATATACTCTGTGTGAAGTTCAAGAGGGCGAGTCCGCAATGCATTAACTATGATATACTATCTACTTTCTGCTGAAATGGACCTCTGCAGTGGCCAAATGAAAAAAGAAAAAGAAGGGAAAAAAACACTGGCCTGGTTTTCTGTACTTCTTCTTCGGATGATTCATAGATATCAGATAGACAAGCCCAGCTGCATCTTCTAAATGCTTCCTTTATAACTTTTTTTATAGTTCAGAAACCAAGCATTGACTAATTTGCCTCTGTTTTAGATAACAATACCAATGCTTTTCAAAATGGCTTGTACCATTGCTTTTCCGTGACACCTCAAACACTATAAAGCATTGTGTTCTATCTATGCATCATTGCGATGAGCTTCTGGTTTTAGAAACTCATACAGTAGCCGAGAGTTGAAATTACACATTCTGTTCAATAAAACTGGCTGCTTTAAAGGCAAATGAATGCACCAACAAACGCAGAAGTTGTTTATACTGTATGTAAATGACCCTTTCTCCTCATACACAAATGGCTCCTATTTTGTTATTCTAGGAAGATGACAAGACTTTTTTCCACTTTTTTTTTTTTTTAAATCTGAGAAAAAAATGTTGCCTAACAAGAATGCTAATGGTCTTGAGGTAATCCTCCACAGTTGTGTCTTTCTTCACTGTCCCCATCTCCTGTCTTCGCCTTTCTTCTCCCTGTCATATTGTCCATTCTCCTTCTGTCCTGGAACAGTGTGTTCCTCTCCAGCCCCTCTGGAAATATGAGGAATTCTGCTCCACTGACAGCCACCACGCATCAGAGAAAAAGTCTGGCTATTTTCTCTCTGAGGAAGACAGTCCACATGTTCAAATTGTGCAGGCCTTTCATGTGTCTCAGTCAGTCAATGAGAGGAATTGATAACCACTTCTTTTTCATTAAAATATTTGAATTCCACAATGTTAAATGAATAGTCATTATATCTTCACCGGCCTTTATAGGTAACATAATATGCTTTAGATTTGCATTTAAATAAGACTTTCTGTCAAGTATGTCGTTAGGTGTCAATCAATCATGCCTTTTATTTCTACTAAATGTGTATTATTAACAATTGCTGTCTTGCATTGCATCAGTATTCAAGAAGGTGTGAAACAATGTAGACACCCGTCAGTGACAGCTGTAATTTTACCATTGCCTCAAGTAGGATGTAATTGTTAGACATAATATGTTTTATATGGATTTGCCCCAGAACTCCTCTGCTAATAATGTGGTAATGTGGGGTTTCAGCACACTTGGTGTGGGCCTCCCAGTGCAGCCAAGGTGCCCTATTGTTTTATGGCCATCCACAAAACAAAGACAGCACCTTTAATAGCAGAAATGCTCACTATGCTACTTAATCTGGACCTTGATTTACGTGCAGCTCAGCCACAGCAGCTCTCAGACTAATGGCATCTCCATGCAGTTCATTTCATTACTTCTAATGGCTCTCTAATTATGTGCTTTTAATAAGAATCAGAGGAACGCAAAGTACAAGCGCAAAGATTAGCCTGCAACGACGTACATCCAGGTGAGAACCCAAACAGCATTCTTTCTAAGCATTTAAGTGTCTATTATAGGGTGGTGTGGTCACTGCTTTCACCGTCAGTGACTGTCAAAGTAGCAGGATTCAAACTGTGGAAAGATTGGTGTTCTGGTCCCCTAATTAGGAAGTGGAATCTGCCATAAAGGCATTAACAATAGTTTAAAGGAGGTTGACACATTTTTATTTCCAAGTTTATCTGTAACCTCAAATATTACAACATATTTTGCATATCTTCATGTCTAGAGCGACTGGTTGTTTTTCAGTGTGTTTGTAACTGTGTTGTCCAGTCTCTGTGCCGTCTCTCCCCCATCTTTACATTCACCTCAACTGGCGGAGTGAATCCTGCCTACCTGGAGCTTGGTCCTGTCACAGGTTTTTTTTTCTTCTGTGAAGGAAGTTTTCCTCCGTGCTGCTGCTTGGTTTTCTTCTGATTTCTCGGATTCCTTCCTTTTCTGTGTAGCATCCAAATTTGATGTGGCTTTAAGTATCTTTAGACAACTGTTATATTATGATTGACATGATATAAATAAAAGTGACAAAGTTGAACTTTGTGGTGTGATTTAAATCACTCCAATAGTGGAGCAAACATTTCTTAACCTTGACAATAATTGAGCATCTTGGAAGTCTATTTTGTGTGGTTTAAGCATATCTGTGTAGTATAGTTCAGTTGAATGTCTTACCTCCAGTTTCCAAATTAGTTGTGTCAGGCATGTAAAGGTAGACACTAATGTCAGTTTGTGTCTAAGTGCTTTCTGTAATTTCAGTCTAATCTTATTCAAGCCTTTACAGTTGTTACTTTGAAAATAGTCTAATAGATAAAAAAAATCCATATTCCATAGAATCCTTTCCACAGGTATATTTGCACTTCTGATTTAAAGGAAGAGTCGGATCTACACTAGTATATGATCTAAAAAGTAGAAGTCTTTGTATAATGAACCCATACAAATGTAGATTACTGGGTAGGCTCTGACTTTAACGTTAGCCAGGCACAGGCCCATGTGCTGTGTGGTAATAATACATTGGCATGCCAGTAGTGTCTTTGCTCCTGGCAGAGTGTTGTGTATTTCAGTACAAATGATAGTCTACTGTTATTGCTGTGCATGTGTGGGTCTGACTTGCTGGCAATTTTGCTATAGAATACTTTTTTGGTAACCCCTGACTATAAAAGTTGCTGTGTGGTATGATCCCTGTGAGCTGGTATAATGGATTTGATTCATCATCTATAGACTGCAGACATTACGTTTAACAGGTTACTGTGAGGACTGTAAGACTTAGGTTTACTGAAGCCTGTGGTGTCCTTAGTTTCCTTTACACTCCCGAGAGAAAGTTGGCTGCCTACTGTCATTGTGTAATTTGTCAAATATTGCTTGCGCTCAGAGTATTAGAGAAAATTGACACTGAATGCTAAATCATGTCTATAGCATGTTGCTCATGACAAATGCAGAAGCCACAGACATACAGGAGAGTTTGTTGAGCAGTAAAGTAATGGAATTTAAATAAACGGGCTAGAGAGGGGTTCAATTTTCTTGCAGACGAAAGTGTTGAGAGTGCCATTCACAGAATGCTGTGAAGTATTTCCAGTGTTTAGCTTATATCTCAGTCCAACGGCAGAGACTGCTACATGCTCAAACAGTACACTGCCTCCTATTTGTTTAAAGCTGACAGCAGCCGCAGTATACTGACACATTTGTGCACGGCGGCATCCTTTCAGAAGCTAATCACCCGAGTACAGCGGTGCATCAACAATCACAGTTAAATTGATTGTCTTAGCACAGGCTTTTTCTCCCACCCTTATGCAAGCCCTCACTCGCAGTGCTCTTCAATGTAAACATCTATACATAATGTACAAAGCAAATGACAGACCTGCTGGATGCGTCGAATGGGAACAAAGACGTCTATCAAGCAGCAATTTATGATTTCCATAATAGAGAGTTCCTTGCGGCTGCATTGAGCACCTTCGAGTAGAGTTATGTCACAGAAGGAATCATCAGTTACATGGAAGAAATTTCCTAGATTTTATCCAACAGATTACATCTCACCAATGTTATCGTCATAATCCTCTCTGTTTATGAGAAAATCATTGCTGCCAGATCAGAGTGCTGTTGCTCTGCTGTTGTTTTGTCTAAGATTCAACATGAGGAACTGACCAGTTATTAGCGATGTTTTGTGAAATTTCTTTATCAATGACTGAGTCATACGCATAAATCTTGCAAACAACTGTCCTATCAAACAACGTGTGCATTTCTCACACTGGTTCCAAGATGAGTCTCCCTTCTTGTTGTCCTAACACATGTAAGGATATCTGGAAGAAATTCCCTCATTTTATTGCAAGTCAGTGGCAGCTGGCAGGTCTACTTTAAGATCATTTGGTCATTCAACCATGCAGGAAATAATAAGGTTTACATATTCATGTCATATTGAATGCATTTTTATGTCTGTAGTGGGTTGGCTCTGGTATAAATCTGTTGATGAGTTTGTAAAATGTGAAGTGTTTTCCCTCTGGTTTGGTCTCTTTTCACTCTTTTCCAACAAGGCGGTTCAAGGACTGCTTTGGAACCTCAACTCAATCTTGAGCCAGTTCTTCATGCTTTTCGACAGCCAAAGAACCAGCTCTAAGCCAGGAGAACTGACACCAAGTCTTGGTTGGTATAGAACCAATAACAACTTCTGTCTGTGTGCAGGGGTGGGATTACAACCTTCAAGATGGTGACAAGGCCTACTAAAACTAAAACAGAAAATCATACATATATGATGTTGTTGGAGTTGGAGAGCCACACAGCTGTATAGCAACTTAATACATCAAAAATGTACTTGCTATTTCAAACAACTTTAAACCAGCTCCAACATTAGACTAGAACTAGCAGTAGATAGTAGATGGAAAGAGGGTAACAGAGAAAGCCAAAGTATATCCCTATGTGCACTCTATTTATTGGCCAGATGTGTCTACTGTGGGAAAATAGAAAATAAAAACAGTAAGGTGATCTTATGTGCTGGACCAGTGTATGAAAGAAACAATTCAATTTAAAATGGAGCAGCTACGTGTGGGATCAAATATTGATATAGGAATCTGTCAATATTATATTACTTCTCTTGTCATATGTTATCAGTATACTCATGCCCAATATCAATATCTTATTTCAGATGCGACATAGACATTGCAGTCATTATGTGTGTACGTTGCTTCTGTAGTGTTCTATCTCATTTGTTAAATTTTGTAAAACTGACACTTTACAATATTACAGTGAATAAATACATAATACTGTTTTTTTTATATATTACATGTATTTATTCCTCACTACTTATGCAAACATCATGATGTTTCACAAATTGTCTTGCAATTTAGCAAGTATTCCATAATGTATCATGTCATGACACTATTGTTACTTTGGGTAGTGAATCATGATAGCACCATCACCACAATCCCTGCAACACAAACATCTACAATCTGTGAGCTGTCCTTTGCATTCTGTCTCCCAGAATACAAAGGACAGCAGATGTCAAGAGGCATTTACCACAAACATGGAGACCACACCTGATTGGCTGATGGCTCAAGGTCAGATCCTGTTCCTACCATGACCCACTGCACAGTTTGGAAATAGTTACCGCAAGGTAACTATTTCTACATGCTCTTGGTGTTTTACTGTGCCCAAACAGATGCACAAACAGGAAACATCCATCCACCAGACTTTGCTCATTGCATATATGCTCTAAGATCAGAACTTAAAGTGGAAAACAGGGCAAAGGTGTACGGTGTGGTATCTGAATAGCAATAGAGTGGTCTGCTATCCTCTTTTTCCACCTAAAAATACGCTTGAGGCTCAAAACACACTAATATTTTGCCATAACAAAAACATGTATCAAACAGCTTTTAAAACCCAATAACAGTATTTGTGGCTTGCTCCTAGCATCAGCTCCCACTGGCAGAAAAGCACTGGTCAATTTCACATAAACACTTTGTCTTCCATTTATGTTTCTCCATGCATCACTCTTGCGACACACATCAAAGACGACTTACACAGCAGCACAGTGAGCCAGAGAGAGCTGTAATCCATTGGTGTAAACAGCAAGCACATGATGAATGTAGGCAACATACATGGCATTATTACACTAATATTCACACATCTGCTGGGGACTGTTTTCAGCACCACACTGTTATTTATTCCCAATGCGTAGTAGTGCGCAAAATAAACTTAATGCAGAAAATACCACTGAACCAGTCATCTTTCATGTGTTGCCTCTGTGTCTTTTATTGCTGTGATGGATTACAGCTTTTAAAGAAAGCAGTGTCTCTTTGAGGTGGTTTTGATGTTGGAACAAAATTGGAGATACTATAGTGTAGAAAAACAGCAAAAAGAGGAGTGAAAATAGGTGCATGAGAAAATAAATCAGTCTAATTTTTTTATAGTAGTTTAAACACACAGCACTGTATCATGGGGTGAAAAATGAAATCCTATTTATAATAGAGTGCCGATAATTTAATTTAAAAGTAAAAGCAGCAAGAGGAGCGCCTGTACACCATGTGTGTAGCGGCGGGGGGAATATGCAGACATTATTAAAGCATCACACTTTGAATACCTGAAATTTTCACTTCATATAATGAATGAGAGTTCCTACATGGATTAAACTTGTAATAGATGCCCCTATGTGGCCATCATTCTAATTAGTGTCTCTGCATATTATTAAAGAAACAGGCAGTGCAAGATGAAGCTTCACAGTTAGGTTGATTTGAGGAACAGGAGGGACATTTCACCCACATCGGTACACATGTAGAGGCATCCTAGTCGGGAGTCAGAGCTACTTAGGTCTCATTTGTAAATTCCATTTGAAAGTATTCTAAGTCAATTATTACTGTTAGCTGAATAAAATGTTGGCATCTGTCACTCTGTCATGCATGTTCATCTTCTCATATTCAAACTAATTTTCTGCCATTTTATAGACAATTGAGTAAATAATCAGGAACTGAGTGATGTCTTTTAGCCAGTCATTTTAAGTGTTATAATATATTTAAACATATTTTCTACCCCTTGAACTGAAGTGGTATATCATTCTAAAGCCCCCAAACCACTTTTCCCCCAGACTCTTTGTATCCCACAGAAAGCAGTAGTTGTGGAAGGAGTCAGGTGGCTTTGAAGAGCAGTTCAACTCTTCAGTTCCCCTCAGAAAGTGAAAATATCCTGAATATACAGCATACTTGTACTGATAATTACTGTTAATGTTTAGTCTTTACATTTGCTAGTTCTGCCATCCACATCAGTACATTGTTTTGCTTTAATGCTGTTTCTTCTGTCTGCTGGTCCAAACTGTGGCCATGCTGATTCAGTCTGTTGTCAGTAATGGACTAACTATGAAAAAGCACCTCAAACAACCCCACTAACCCTTTAAGGGTCCACTGAGGCCGTTTTTGTTCAGGCCCAGATTTCTATGCTACACCCCTGCACATGTACCCTATTAAAAGGTAATTCAGGGTCATTTTTATACAAATTTAGATACAGTGCTTTATTCAAGAGCACTTCAGTGATGGAGCCGCAAATGGGCCTCCCACCTTCTTTAAGCTCACTTCCAGAAGCACACTTTTAGTTATTTGAGTGGGGCAGATGGAACCAGCAACCTTTTCAGTACTGGTCAGCCAGTGTGTACAGGCCAAACATCCGCCCACTTGCTCGTCTAGTGATTAAGTCCTCCTGGTGCTGAAGCATTTGTTTCACTGCAGGTCCATTGAGTAGAGAGAATGGGAGGCTGAGTGGGAAGAGACTTTAGAGGCAAAGGAAGAAGTCACATTGAGAAAGAAAAAACAAAGCACAGAGGTGGACTAAGCAAGGCAAGGCATGAGAGAGAAATGCATAAAGAGACAAGCGAACCTTGGTTTCTAATCCCACTCCTTAGTCTGTTTTCCCATCTACAGCAAAACAGAGTAGGCCAGGCTCATTTACATCCCAGTGCACGTTTGCCTCTCAGCAGCCTCTGGAGGTTCCCTAATCAGCCACAATTGGAGAGATGGATTTTTCAAAACGAGCCTTTGATGTGGAGGTTTAACATTTGTTTTTTTGATCTAATTATATAATAGGGAGGCCAGCCATGTCAGGGGCGAAGACGGCACATGTCTCTTCAATGAAACTGCAAATGAGAACAATGCAGTTATTGTCCATTGGGAAACAACTTGAATCTTTGTTAGGTAACAGGATCAGTTGAATGCTTTTAAGATTTTTTGAGGGGGTTGTTGAGGAAAGTATACCCACTATAAGTACTAAAAACCATTTTACTATAAGTACGAAAAACCCAAACACATGCAGGAACTGTTGAGGAAACATTCTGGATTCTGTCATTTTCACTCATTCAGTGGTTGCAGCTGGTTCTCAGGATTTTGGGCATCTGTAGATTTATTCATTCATTCATTCATTTATTTCAAGCAAGTGAGTAACCATTACAACACAAATCACCTGCATACGACAATATCTGATAATGCAAATACATTCAACAGAATACAGGCAGGTACAATATTCCAGATACATTCATTTATGCTGGAAAAGGACTGGGAAGAAGAAAACTTATTTAATCCCACCCCCACTTCTCATCAGTAACTTAACATTATGAAGTTTCAAGTACTCACTCCTGTCATTAAACTTCAAACCAGGACAATGAACAAATAGGCCTACACCAGATTATAATAATCTCATTCGACTGTATTTACATGATCTAACCAAAATATGTGTGAAAAATAGAAACAAAGTACATTCATGGTGGTGGCACCACAGGTAACAGTTAATTGTTAATTTATATTATAAATATAATTACATACTAGCAATGGTAAGAAAACTACAATACCGCTAATGGTAAAGAACAGCACATACCAGCAATGGTAAGACTAATACCAGAAAGGTAACGGACAACACATACCAACTTGGTGAGAAACAACAAGCACACATCAACATAGTAAGACAGAATGTTAATGTAACACAAGTGTTAAGACCTTCTATCTTTATACTGTGACCAGACCATATGTTTATATAGCAGTTTAAATCTGGGGATATTTTGCCATTGTTTGTGTTAGATCATTCTAAGATTAATGAGATTATCCCAAACAGCATTAACATAAGGTGTTTGTTGTCCAAGTACTCAAAACAGAGACATAGTATTATGTTGCAGTAAAAAGCTAGTTGTTTTCTCCGCAGAAACCCTATGGTATATCTGTCAGTGTAAAAATACTCATAGTTGTTCTGTGTTATGGATTAAGATGAACAAACATGGCCTTCTCGTTTTGATCCCAATCTTCATGTTCTAACAGCTATATTGCAAATTTGTGCAATACCCATGTTTACCAATGACTTCTTTTATATTTAATTTGTGTATATTTTATAAAAATCAAATATATTCTCTAAGTTTTCAGTCAAATAAATGTTTTTAACAACAGGAAATTCACTGGGACTCAGAAGTAACAATTAACCCAAATAGATCCCTGTTAAATATGTTAATGACCTGTTTGTTTTGGTGCTTAGAGAGCAATAAGAATGATGTATGAATGGTTGACTGACAGCTACAACTGAGATGCATTATGTATGTAAATTACATTTAACAAGGTAGGTTTGTCTTGAACCTTGTGTGTGTGTTTACAATAAGAAAGTCTTAAGTGCTTGCAAAACACTCAGGATGTTTCTGTTCTTATATAATGATCCATCTAGTAATCCTTGTTTTAATAATATACACATAATTGTTATAATTTACCTGTAACAGGGTGGTAGTTTTATGTTTTTAATCAAATGCAATATTACTAAAGCAATCAGACTAGACTTTGAAGTACAGTTTGGATAAGAGTATCTCATAGAATGAAGTATAATATAATGAATACTCATGTTTGTTGTGACTGCTTCCTATGCAAGACACATAATATTACACTACCTTGATGTGAGCAGCATGAATTCAACAAAATGGAGCAAAAGATATGTCAGGCATTACAGTTTCCAGTCAGATGTTTGCAAAATATTATGTGGGATCCAGTAACCTTTCCTAAATCCTGCCTGTCTTTTCTAATACTAATCATCTGTTAACACAAAGACAACTCGGGAGCTTCACATGTCTGATTATTACTTTAGTCAGTGCCACCGTTTCTCTTGTGGACTGAATCATTGACTACTTAAGCTGCAGGGATACACCAGTTGTTAAAGTAAATCCTATTAAACAATGAAACATATTCATGCAGAATAGTATGGAGAGCTCTAAACCCAATATCTTCTGGCAGCTCTTCATTTTCTTCAGTTTAAAAATAACTTCTGTGATTAAAGTCAAGTCCTTCTGTTCTTTGATACTGTGGACATCCTGCAGCAAAATTGAGTTCTCTGTTCCCCAACCTCTATGTTTTCCAATATAACTTTTAACATGATCCACAAGTCTGTTTCAAATTATTCTTAGAGGTTTGCATCTTTATATATATATATATATATATATATATATATATATATACACACACTTTATTCATACCCTC
>JAPQRQ010000013.1:2361418-2395397 GCA_037367365.1 Apogon talboti | reverse complement strand
CCCCTTTCTAGAGTGCCCTCACTAAAACAATACATTTTACCCATGACATGAGAACACAGCACAATTTTATTCCCACAATATTAAAGTGGAACATTCAGAGTAGGGCTGGATAATGCAGTAAATTGACTGGGCGACTATAGTAAACACCAAATGTCATGTTATGTATGTGTATGTCTTTGGTTTACAACTAAAAATTTCACCACTCAGACAAAATATAGTGAAATGTGATTTTTTAAATTTTTTTTATTCCAAAATCAAATAATCCTCATTTGGATTCTGACAAACTGAGTTTGACTGTACTTGAACAAAGTCTCTGTAAACTTGTAATCCCAGCTGTATCACTGGAAACATATGTTGTACTGGAAATTAGGGATTTAGAAAGAGCTTGACATCATGTTCTCATCTTCACATTTAAGCCTTTCCTCTCAAGTCATGATTTATTCATCACGTGTTTCCATTGCATTTTATTGCATTTTTTTTTCTTTCTTCATACATCAAATCTTTGCAGCTCAGCTAGCTGTAGGTGTAAATGTTCAGACCTTTTTGGAATATCTAGCATATCCGTTCAACATTTTTCATTCTCAAATTGACAGTTTTATGAGCTGTGCATGTAGTCGGAGTTGGAGAGGATTTGTATGGGCTCAGTTTGAAGTTTGGTGCATCGGAAATAGTTTGGGAGGTGTAAGCTAGGAACGACCAGGGTAGAGCTTCTTTGGTATTCACAGCTCATGAGAGAAAGGTTCATGTTCAGAGCAAGAGGGAACAATGAGAAAAGAAATGAGTAAATAAAAACACGAGGTAGATGGATGTGGAGAGCAGACAAAAAGAAGAAATTAGAAGAAGGAGTTTAGCAGTAGAGCAGGGGTGTCAAATTCATTTTAGCCCAGGGGCCACATTCAGCCCACTATGACCTGAAGTGGGAGGGACCAGTAAAATAATAACAGTGGAAAACAGTAAAATAGCATTATATTAATGTTTACATCTACAAAGTTTCATTAAAAATGTGAATAACTTCTTTGTTTTCCTGTCTTTTGCCCTGTGGTTGTAAGGCATTGGTTTATACTATATGTATGAATATAACTTTTCGTTTACTTTAAACAAGGTATCCAACTTAAACTTGGGTGAAGGACGAGGTGCAGTCTAAGTATGTATGTGTAGAACATGTGATGTTTACATTATCTGTTGAATTTGTTCTAAAAGTGTGAAAATTCAATAAAGAGAGTTGACAAAAGTGAATAACATGAACAATCTGAAATGTCTTAAGAAATGTAAGTGTAATTTTAACAATATTATGCCTCTATCATTTACACATATAAATTACAACTTACAGATCACAGTGGATCTACAAATGCACAAAACATTTAATAACAGCAGAATATTGGTAAAATTGCACTGGCTTCTCTTAAGACATTTCAGGTTGTTCAGATTATCATTATCATTTTTTGTGAGAGGATAGTTTGTAAAGGTAAACATTTTCATGTTAAATTTGAAATTGTATTTTACTGGTCTGATCCACTTTAGATCAAATTGGTCTGTATGTGGAACCTGAACTAAAATGATTTTGACATCCTTGATTGATATCTACAGTGTAATTTTCGCATTGTCATAAATTCATCCCACAGGCCGGATTGGACCCTTTGGCGGGCCGGTTTTGGCCTGCAGGCCGTATGTTTGACACCTGTGCTGTAGAGTGATTTGACAGCATCATCGCTGTAGTGAAAAGGGGAAGGGGAGTGAATCGTGCTGACTGACCTGTTTCTAAAGTTATCTCCATGCTCCCTTTTCCCCATAACCTCTTTCTCCGGCTGCCTCTCTTGTTTGTCCCTCATGTCTTTTGTTTAATTTCCTCTTCTGCATCAGAACTGTTGTCAGGTATTTGCACCCGTTTGCTTTCCAGTGGCTCTTTAATTTTCTGCCTTTTTATTTGTGTACACGCTCCTCGGTTTGTTGTCTTATCATTTTCCAGCATGCAGTAATTCAGTTTTTACAGGCTTAGCCTTCTTTCTGTCATTTTTTCCCATCTTGTTCCTCTGCTCCTGCTCCAATCTGGCATCATTACTGCAGAACAATATCCTTCCACACTCCAGGGGCTGCTTGTCCTTTATGGGCCATGGAGATGCATGGCCCCTAGTCGCCTTTGACCTTCAAATACCTGTTAGCGCTGCAGAAGTTGTCAGCCTTTCCATGACAAGAAAAATGACCTAACATGTAAAACCTTGTCAGATAACACCATGTAAATCTATTCATATCTTAAATTGCCTTATCAGACTTGTTGGGAGGGCTGTATGTCTACATTTTGAAATCTGATATGAATTTTTGTAAACTTTTCAGACACAGCAGGCTAATGCAAAAGGGAAGATGAAATGCAAATGGAGTCTCATTAACTTTGGCTCAGTGACATCTCTGACATTTTTGAAAATGTACTCTCCTTAATCCTGTCATGAAGATAGGAGCATATATTGATGTCAGACTGGTCATGGCAAGGGAGTATTTTTACCTTCCCATCCCCTTATATCAGTGGTTTCTAAGCCTTTTGTCACATACAGTATTGTACAAAAGTCTGAGACAGACTTGAGCTTTGTTGTTTTTGCAGGATGTGTGTCTTTATTTCTAACAAGAAATATGTGCACACTATCGAAACACACACACACACAAAATCTGAACCAAACCGTTTCTGCAGGTAAAGTCAATATTTAGTATGACCTTCATTCAGTTTCAGTAACTCTTCAACTCTCTTAGGTCGACTGGATATTTTCTTAAATAATCATGTGTTATATTACACACCTTCAGAATTTCCCAGAGGCTTTCATGGTCTTTTATCCTTTTGTCTGTCCACATTTCCCCATATACCTTCTACAATATTCATATGGTTTTTCTATAATGCATGACCACACAAATGCATTTCTCAGTCATTGTATAATATATCTGCAACTGGAACATACAGCAAATACATCAACATTTTTTTGTTTTATTTTACATTAACTAATAAAGACCTAGTACTACTTTTGTGGCAGTTCCCAAATGATTTTTTTCCTCTATATTTAACCTATCTTGTTTTAAGTGTTTTATCACCATTTATTGTAATATCATCCTTTTTATTTTTGTTTTTTTCTGTATAAATCATGCATTTTCCAATATTTAATTTATTTATCATATAAATATTCATAAAAGCTCAGAGTAAATTCAAAGGTTATTATATCAGAAACAGAGAAAACTGAAAAAAAGTGAGTTTTTCAGTAAAGCATATCATTAACTGAACATAAAAACGTGTCTCCATCCACTGTCATTGATCCAACTCCATGGGTTTTATTGGTGAAGATGACGGTGTTTCCACATTCACTATGGAGCCTCTGAACGTCCAAATGGGTCATATTTGATGACCATGAAAAGATGACAAACTGCATTTTAAACCAATTATTTACAGGATTATTGACAGGATTAATGGATCAACAGGTATTAAACAGTTTACATCAGTAGATTGTCTTGGTCACCAGTGGCTGTTTGGGTCTTTATGGGTTAATTACCTATAGCAAGGAGGTCATCGCACAAAACCAACTGCGTAGATTTTCGTCAATCTTGGTGAAAAATTATCTGTAATTTTAGTTCAGATCAAAGTGAAAAGTCAAAAAGTCCTGGCCAAACAAGTAAGGTGTCAAAGTGCCCTTACATGTCCTTTTCCCTCCAGGCCGTGTTGTTTTGGTGCTTTTAAGGGAACTGTGCTGTCTGAGTCTGAAAAGATCCACAGGGATGTGTCTGGAGTTATACAGATGAGCTGCGGGTCTGCCTCAACAGGCTCTATTCAGAATGAACGACCAGTGAGTCTACTCTGCTTTCACTGTGACCAGACTCAGATTTTGGCCTCATTCATTTTCAGACTACTTTTAGATTTACTTGTGTGTCGGAAAAGAACATAACATTGGCCCAGAGGCAAAGCATTGTACTACTGTGGACAGGGGAGCAGTAACATGCATCATACAGTCCCTCCAGGAGTTTCTGGGGGTCACACTGTTAATTCAACCACCTAGTCATCGATCCAACCTCTTCTGCCTATCTGAGTCCAAGCCGTGGGTGAACTATAGATGGATTGACTGGTACATTTCCATTTATTGTGTCATTACATCATTGCAAATACTAGGACAGACTGATTTTAGCCACTGTCAGTTCAATGGATACTGTATTTAATCCTCCAACAGCCACCAGTGACCACACACATCTGCTGATATAAATGTTAATGTTTGAACCACTAATCCTATCAATACATTGCAATAATTCAGTTAAAAATCAGATGTGTCTTATTTACTAACTGTATACAGAGATTCTGTTGTGAATGTGGAAAGTTGTCATTTTCTGCAACCATTAACACTCATGCTGCATGACAAATGGCAGTAGTTATTGACATTTGTTTGTAATATATTTAGCTGGGGAAAAAATCACTTTTCTTCAGTTTTCTGAACATCTGAATTTCCTCTGAGTTATTATGAACATTTGCGTGATCACTAAATTAAACACAGGAAAATATCAGAGTTTGACTGAAAAATGCTAAATACAGAGGATAATATTGTAATAAATGGTGATAAATCTCATCACAAAATAATTATTTTACTTCTGTTTACTTATAAATTAACTATGTAGTCATTTGCCTTGATTTCCTTGGGGGACATGCATGCATGACATGTGAGTTGCTTGTCTATGGCTGCCTCAATCAGTTAGTCACACAAACACAGCAGATTAAGGCAGCAGCCGAGCAGCACCATGAGGAGATAATTGCAGATCTATTACAGTTAATACACTAACACATGGATAAGTACCTCATACAACCCCATTCTGAATATGTGTACTGATTCTAAACCTGTCTTGCATTTATCTGGTACTATTAACCCCCTACATGAAGCACACATTACATTTGGATAACTTTCCGAAGCTGCAGGAGCTGAAAAAACACCAGAATATTGAAAATACACAACCTTCTTCTGCAGCTCTCTCCTCTCAGTCCAATAAATTAAGCTTCATCTGTCTGAAAATGCTTTTTTTTTTAGCCAATGACACTAAAACTATTAAACACCATAGCTTTAAGTACTAATCAGTACTTTCCCTCACACTCCAGTTAGGAGACTGCCATCACTGTCCTTATCAGTTCTTTTATTATTTTATTATTACTGATTATAATCAGTTTGTGATATTGTGTGGTTCTTATTAACAAATGCAGAAATAGTCTCTCTGTTCCACTTGTTGGGGATCTCTTCATTACATCATTCCCGAGGCACCGAGAGTCTGACATAGAAACTTCTTCCTCCATAACTTGCCAAGGACCTGATGGAAGAAATACAACATAGTAAAATATTATAGTAAATGCTGTAAAACAGCCAGGTGTTGTTTTAATTTCACCCAGGAAGCTGGAAGTGATGGCAAGCAGAAGTAGGTGATGGGAGGTTTTACACAGGGACCGATTTAAAGAGCCGGCGCCAAATAAACATAGACAGAAGGCAGAAAGAGGCAAAATGAGGTGAGACAGCAGCACTGATAGAGGATGTTTTGCATGTGTGTGTGCCTGCAGCTCCCTCATTAAGGACATCTCTCTTTCCAACACCAATCCCCACTGTGAAAAACACACGTACACAGAGCCACTGCCCAAACCTGATAGAAGCCAGTCGACTAATTCTGCCACACAGCGCCTCAGATCTCTACTGTTTTTATTTCAAGTTACAGAGCGAGAAACTAATTAATGGACTCTGTGTCTCCTCTTCAGAGATCATTAGATTCATAGCTTATTACTATTCAAGCTGGCCAATTGTCAGAAATACAACTTCCATTATGACTTCATGCTTTCATGATAAACAAAATTCCTTGTTATTATGAGTTGTGAGTTATCTGTAAGCCTACATGGCGGCAGAAGCCTTGCAATCATACTATCAGTCCTTGCTGCATGCTGACCCGCGTCATATTCACCTCGCTGTTTACAAAATCACACTAAAGCGACACAGAATCTGCAGTAGTGGAGGATTAGAATTAGGGTCAAAGCTTTAAGAGCTGCACCAGCACCACACTAGTAAATATAAAGAAAACAGCAAATGTCAATGCATCCATCTCACTAAATGCCAGGTCTATGTAAATGGAAATGCCGTTGGCTGTTTGGAACGTGGCTGCAAGGCACAGCATGTGTCCCCTATTTAGAAAGGCAGAGGTGAAAACTGCCTAAAGACTGTAGAGCATAACAGGGAGGGAAGTGTAAGCTGATGTTAATGTGTGATACAGACAAATGACATAAGCTAGAAGAAGATGACAATACATATATATTCATGAAATAATGGAGCAATTGATATCTGATCTCCCACTGTGGCATGAATAAAAAAGGCTTAGCTATTGTTAGATTAATAAAACGACTCAAAATCCACTCTTATATTTATGTTCCATTATTTAAGACTACAATTAAGTAAGCTAACGAGAAAAAGAAATGAGAAAAACAGTTCATTTTGGCAAGAAAAATAAACATAATCATTTGTCATAATTATTACATAATTCCCTGATCCATTCCATTCACCACCACATCTTTTTTCTGCTGTTTGAGGTTTGCCTGGTGCTCTTTTATTGACCCTCTTCTTCTTCGACTTAATGCACCTTAGTGGTGAATGAGCGCGGTCAACTCACCCATTCATGCCCTTATTTAAGCTCAGAAGAGAGATCTAGGTAAAGGCCTCATCTTCAACATAACTGAATATTAAAGAAAAGAGGCATTAAAATTCAATACATTCAATTCAGTGTGTATACAACAAATGAATCACTTATAACCAGAACAGCTATTAGTAAAATGTGGTCAAATTCTAAATGGCAAGTTGCAGGTTCTTAGAGACTAAACCTTGAATTTCCAGTCACAACTGTTTATCTTTGACTTATTGATATAAATATTCTAATGTGGCAAACAGAAATGTAATTTTTACTCAATTTGTTCCTTTGCTCAGTTCCAAATAATGACTCTATGTCTTTGTAAGTTGAATTATTAAACTATAATTAGACTTTTTTGCCAATAAAAACAGTAATTTGTACTAATTTGAGGATTAATAGCCTAATCAACTAAATACTGAACATGATACTACTACTACTATGACTACTACTACCACTACTACAACTACAAGTACTACTACTACTACTACTCCGACTACTATTACTACGACTACAAGTACTACTACTACCACTACTACTAATACTACGACTACTACTACTACTACTACTACTGCTACGCTATCATATTTAACAGTTTAACAAACTAAGTAAAAAAGGAACAGGGAACTTTGTGTGGAATATTGCCCCCATATGCAGGGGCAGGAGGGGTATGTGAGTTTCCATTCATCATCATTACTGTCATTATTGTTACTTTTTCAAAGTTTGCCCGCTAGATGTAGTTTTTTTATCCAATATCCAATAACCTGAGCTGTTGAGCTGACAGACATAAGAGCCAGTTTTAGCCTCCTAGTCTCTGAACGGAACCACTGATCTTGATAACTCATAAAATCCTTTATCCACTGTTTGTTTCTGGTGGTTTTCATACATGATGGTGGTTTCATTGGTGTTTTCACTCTGGCATTCATGCTTCATTGTTCTTTCAATATTACGCTCTCTTCATTGGTCCACACTTGCAGACAGTTCATGCAGACACAGATCGCCAAATTCACTAAGAATGTACGACTTCTGCTAATTGCACAACAATTGCACCTGCAGTCTGCTCCATATTAAGGACATAGCCACAAAAAAATCTGTGTCACTCATATGCTGGAAAAAACATGGACATGAAGTTTTGCAGCTGTTACCTATTTTTTCAGATGTTTCTTTGCTTTTCACTGCACATATTGGTCCATAATAAGCAGGGACGGGCAGAGACAGAAACTAAGTTTGATGCTTCTCTAGTATTCTATGTAAATAACACAAGTTACTGAAATGTCAAGATGTGTCGGATGCAGAGCTTTCTATGGGTGTTAATTATACCAGCCCAATTTCATGTGACAACTTGCATTTGTGAATTTGACAGCTTGTACAACAAGGATTATGTGTGTAAAAAGGCAGGTTTTTGTGGTGAATGTATGAATATTCCCTGAGTTACATCCACGCAAATGGAACAGATACTACATGACGATATCTGCTTGGAAGTGCAGTTTATAGTGAATTCCACCTTTTGTGTGCCTTTGCAAATGACATCAAATATTTTTTTTTCCTTTTTTGTGCCCACAAATGCCTTACAATCCTTTCCTCCATCTGAATCTTTTTTTCCAGTACACTTATTCACATTCAACTTTTATCAATACAGCAACTTTTCTATCTTTTCAGCATTACCACTTTTTTTTAGTGAGCAAATTGATAATGCAATGAAATATTGCTATTGAATCTGTTCACAGTCGCTCATAATGTCACCAGCCTGACATCCCTGAATACACAGTTTGATTAGTTTAATTTATGGAGTTTTCTGTTATACACTGTACACCCTTTGGTTTATAGCCTTCCTATTCTGTGCACTTCCACGGCTTGTCACAATGGCCAAGTCCCTAAACAAAACCAGCAGTTAATGGTTGTCTCATTAGCCGCATTAGCTGTCCTGCCTATAAATAGAAATGGATAACATTTCCCACACATGGAATTCTTGTTCTTCCTATAGTGGATTTCTTGAACAGTGACAGAGAGCATATAAAGAAAAAATGCTTGTGAGTGAGAAACCTTCAGTGTAAGCCATTTACAGTGTAAGTAAATGCGTACCTCCCTACACATGCATCAGTCTCACGTTACAGATGATGCATAGTGGCGTGTAGCAGGTAGCAGCATTAATATTCAGTGTGCTTGTGTACTTGTGACTTTTTGTGGATTTGTCGCTGTTGCCAGGAATGAATCCTTTGCTGAGGTGCTCAAGTCCTGCTCCATCTCTGCCTTTGATGTGTGTAGGTTGTCACAGCAGCTTCTATGAATGTGGATAAATGTTTACAGTGAACGTCAGGCCACATTAGTACTCCACGTGCACTTGTGTATAGTATGTCTGTGAGGAAGCCAGCCAGAGGGAGCCAACAAGGCAGAGATAGCAGGATCATAACCAGTATGACTCCAGGCTTGTACAGTACGTTAAAAAACCCCAAACCCTGCAGGAATTGAGGTCATTTAGAGTGTTGAAAGTGATACAGTGGGATATTAGGCCTCAAAGCTCAGGGAAATGATAAAACATTCATGTGCCAGTGTTGAGCCACCAGCTATACAAGAGGGGAGGTGAGCAGAGCCTACATGTATCAACCATGACAGTTTAGGGATTACACACAAACAAAGTATTGAAGCATTACTGCATGTAATTTTGCATAAACTTTGGTGGATAAGCTGGTTTGTAATTTAGATAAGGAGTGTTGGAGATGGAGTCTCCTTTGGGGATATTTTAAAGTGGACCTTTTCTGCACATTTTCAGGATTAGATGTTTATTTTTGGAATCTGCAAAAATAGCTTTGTATGATATCATGTCAATGTCCAGAGGTTTCCTTTTAAACTGTATTTCAGATAACAGAATACATACCCTGAAATGTGGTTTGTTGAAACGAGCTCGTCTTTTAAAAATTTTGGTTTACTACAATATGCCGTTACATTATTTTTACATGAAACATACAGTATTCAGTCAATACCAATATCCAACCACATGAGACCCAGGAATCATTCATTGCTGTAGAGATTTAACCTGTTCTGATGTTATGATCAGCAAAAAGAACACATTTTTATTGACTTCTTGTTTGTCCGCGGCAACAGATTTGTACAACTTTATTAAATCTCGACCAGTGCCTTCCCTCATGAAGTCCTCAGATCAAATGTGTTTGTCAAGCCTTAATACAGTTCTATAATACAAGTGCCTCTGGAGCTGTTGACTGTTGCATGTTTTTTTTCCCCTCTCCATACAGCTTGTAAGTAGATGAAGTTGGGCCAGAAACTTCCACTTTGTTTTTACTTAAATATAACTGACAGATCTTAAAAAATCATTACATTTACCTCTTGGTTGAAGTCTGGTGGAGTCATTGGAGTCTCATGGGATGTTATGCTCCATATGACTCCATCTGCCATCACTCAGTATTGTTCTATATACACGTTGGAGAAGCAACGATCAAGGCAAACTAAGTCTTAAACTGCATCCGTAATGGTCTTAAAATATGAATTCACTGTTCCTTAGTGTAACTTTCATTGTATTTTACAAAGTGCATTTTATGGAAATGCGTTGCAAATGAAATGTGTTTTCACACAATATGAAATGACAGAATAAGATAAAACAGATGATACATTTATATTTCAGTCTATATCCAACCTCTGCTGTGTTGGACTAGTATGATATGAACGTGGCCTGCTGTGATGCAGATTCCCTTTTATACTTTAGATTTAATCAAGGGTTTTCCTGAATACTGCAGACTTTTACACAGTAAACCATATAAGCAATCTGTTGATTTTAAGAATGCAATTGATTTCTGAATACCACCTATTTAAATGGTGAATATTTTTTTCTACAGACCGTATTCTAAGTGTATTTATTCTTACATATATTCTGCTTCTCCTCAACATGGTTTTGTTTACATTTCTTAAAACCGATTTCAGAAAATAGTGAAAAGCATAATATGTTTTTTGTCATTTTCCTGTTGGCCTCTGCCGCGTAATAAACCTAACAAATAAACAAGTGAGGGCTGACAGGAGGCCACAGTCGATTAGGAATCAATTCTTAATGGGGAAAAGGTTCAGCCTGCGGAGGTCAGCCCAGCCAGACGTTTTCCATCTGCTTTCCAGAGTTGTTTTCCAACACTCATGATTAGCAGATGTGTGGTTGTGTTGACAGAGCGCGTGCTGCTGACGTCCCACTGTGCATGTCGAGTGTCTGTAGCTCCTGCACCTACACATCTCACAGGGAATCAGTCTTAGAAAGAGGCTCCTTTGTGAATTCCCATCCTGATTACATCTGGAAGATAAAAGACAGTGTGTGTTTGACTTTGTTTGGGAGCAACAGCAAGCCGACTTAAAACGTCTTAGAGGTTCAGCCTCCTTTTGACACCAGGATCCATGGACTGTAGTGCAGTGCAGAGCGGGAGCCGGATAGAGGAGCAGCACAGTTGAAGGATTAACATTAGAGCTAGTGGCTAAAGCATTGCCCACAGGTCAGATTAACAGAATGTAAAGCTTGCACCCCTTACACTGCACTTTGAAGTGGGGCTTACATCCTCGGCTTTATCCTGTCAAGAACCAGAGTCAATGGTAAAAGGAGGCATCATTTCTATGTTTTTTTTCTGACGTGGGTTTGCTAGAGGTGACGCGCAATGAGGATCAGAGTGCTCAGTGGGAGCTGGCAGGGGATCCAGTTGTCAGTGCATAGACAAGTATTAGCAGAGGGCTGGAAAGTTATCCCTATGTTAAATATCCCCCACCCTCCCATCATTCCCCAAGTCATAATAACTAAATGTACATATTTAAGAGCCTGCTTTCTATATTCAGACATCTGTTGAAGCACCTGAATGGCTCCTCTAATGCATTATTTCTAAAAGCTTACATGCTGTGTTTAAGTTTAAAAGAAGGATAAAGAGGAATTGTGGTCCTTGTAACAAGCAATATCTAATAGTAATGCCAGTTTTCATTATGTATGATTAACACATTGCAAAAGTCTGCCCTGAGATGACTAAGATCTATTTTACACATGCCATGCATTTGGCTTGTGAATGAATACTTGACCAATCAAGTTAAGTGTCAGATTTATTTGTACTGATTTCTCACTTTTTTTTTCTTTTTTTTTTTTTACTGCTTATCATTAATGTTTAACAAAGTTATCATGTATCACAGATTCATCTTGCAGGCCTTGTGAGGATTAAAGCCCTGACAAAGTCCGTATTAACCTCACTTGTTAACGAGACTATGTGTTTAAAGAAAAGCATCATAACTGGGTAAACACTTTCATATAATTGTATGTAATTTATCTTTACATTAAGTTTTATGTCATAAATGCATAATCAGGTAGGTATGTAGTAATCTTAAAGCAACAGACAGCGTAATGAAGTTTAACAAGGACATAATATTGAGGGTAAGTTAGTTAATTTCATTGTCTGCAATCCTTTTACAATTAGTCATTATAGTTATGTTATATAGTTATTAATGGTTATGTGTCTTGCAAGTACTTTAAAAAATTACATGTATTGTAATTTAAAGACACTATCATGAAGCACTTCTTATTAGTCTCATTAACATATATTTGGGCCTAATACTATCTTAACTAACACTTCTCAACAATTCCATAAAGTAAAACAGGTACATTTATATATTTAACAGGAGTCATCATATTCAATTTGTCAGTAATTTAATTCCTTACACTTCGCATTAATCTTGGAGATGAAATTTTCTTTTTCCCCAGTTTGGTGTCTCAACAATAATGTAGTCCAATCTACATGGGAAACACAATTACAATGTAAATGTTGGTATATAAAATCCTCATTGGACCATTTAAGAAGTTACTGTCTGTAAATGTGAATCATTTGACAATGTGAGGCTGTAAGCAGAGGCATCCAGGGGTTGCACTGCTGCAGCTGCACAGGAAAACGTAGTGAAACAGGTAGAAGATACAGAAGAGCACAAGAATTTTCTCTAAACGGGGCCAATTTATGATGTGCATAATTGTATAGTGTTCTATATTCAGCATGAACACACACAGAATGGAATGTATATAGTTTATGAGTAATATGTATAGACACCTACTGTTGGTCTGCTATTTGCACAGTATCCTTTTTGTCATGAATTTCTGCATTGCAGTGTCTCCTAGCCAACCTCTTCTTATTGTGCAATGTCAGTGTTTTGCTAACTTTTGTTGAAGCTTCAGATAGTAGTTTTTTAGACCTTGACTCTGAAGGGTATTAGAAAATTTCTCAAACTCATCCTGTTAGCGGCAGAAAACTTTGTTTTCTTTCACTGCTTTCTCTTGACTTTGATTTAATCCAGCCAATTGTCTTCTTGTGCTGATACTAAGGCTGTTTCTACCCAAAGAGCTGGAGCTGTTTAATCTAATAGGCTACCCACAGGATTGTCAGCTTTGTCCATGTTGTAAAAAACAGCCTATACTGAACTGATATCCTATATCATGGCCCTGCACCGCTTCGATGTATAAAATCACTGCAATGAAGCAGAAATAAATGTGTCCTGACTCCCATTCAACCCCGTCCCAGTCTTGATCCAGATGACACAATGTAATATCATCTGTCCCTCAAGAACCTGTGTCCGCTGTCAGCATCTACTTTGAGGTTATTGGAAAGTAATATGTGTTGAATTTGTCCCATGATTGATGTCATTCTGAGGACACCTAAGTATAACTCTGTGAAATAATGGTGATGAAAATGAAAAAGAGCATGACAGAGGGCCTCAGTGGGACAATTCAGAGGAAATGTTATTTTGAAGCCTGCAATTCTTTAAAAATAGTTCCAAAGGTGAGCCTTTTTGAGAATTCATTTAAAGCAAAGGGCTTACAACCAAAAATCCTGCAGGTGTTATGGCTTCAGTTGGGTCAAAATGTAATTTTAAATGGCTGGAGGCTCTTTATTGCAATGTTATGGATGTCTTTATGTGCTTAAAAAAAAAAAGAATAACATTTGTGGGACTTTCCTGCAATAATTTAGAGAAGGAAGAACTGAGGCTCTAATTTCTATGAAGAAACCAAACTTGGACACGCTCCAGTGACAGTGAGTTTGAAACTGACTCTGTAGAAGACTAATGCAGTGTTTGTCTGAACTGTCTGAGCATTGGAGTGAACTTTGTTTTACTATAGTGGTGTGATGTCTGCAGCACAATGTGCCAGCCAGATCTCCATGAAATTACACAGCTTACTGCTTCCACTGTCAGTTTTTCAATTCAGGGACATTTAGGCGGTGTTGATGATGCATTTCCATTATTCAGCAGATGGCACACAAATCAATATTTGATCTCAGTGTGCGTCTTGGCATGCTCTGCACTGGTCTTTGCTTTGTTGGGTGTATTACAACACTCATGGTTTGGTTTTTAGTTTGGTTTTATGGCATGAGACCAACTTCCTCTTGATCACATTCCAGATGTTTAGATCTGAGGCTATGATCTCAAAACATTAAAACATATTAAAACAGTATGTATTAAAACATATAAAGGCAATAAAATAAAATAAAAAATAATGTATGTTGTTCTAATGAGTGATTCGTCTGTTTCTTTCCTCTTCTTCTTGTTTCTGGGTGTCTTCATTGTGGCCGATGGGATCCCTGCACATCTCTACATACATCTTCTGTTGACCAATGGTGCTGTTCCATTTCTGCTGTCAATAAAAGGTAAGACAGTTACAGTTGTCATTAGGCTTTGGCTAAACATGTTACTGCTGGATAGTGACTGGCATTTCAGTATGATGTGTTTGGGCGCGATTTGACTAATTTCCATCTGGATTATAACATATGTTTCGGGGGTACTGCCAGAACTTCTGGAAACTGTCAGCAAATGATGTTCTTGATCTGTTTTTTGTGTTATTCATTATATACATAGATCAGAAGGAACAAAATTGGAAGGCAACAAACCATGACGCCGCTAAAATAAAAACAGCTTAGGAAAAAAAAAAAAATCATATGTCAAAGCTGAAATGACTGTACTGGCCTCAGTATTGGTCCAATTCTCAGTGCAATAAGTAGCAAAACAAAATTAGAGCTACATACGGGCTCAATGGCTTTTACATAATTTAGAGTTTGTTTTGCATTTGCCTGCATTGATAAGCTGCCCACTTAACACACTGGCATCATGAATAAGTGAAAATCTGATTTGCACAAGCATTTGGTTCCGTGTTTACAAACTGCAAACCTAACAAAGAGCTCCCATGCATAGCTTGGAGGTATAACACATGATCTAAAGATTCTCACAGAATTGCAAATCTTCAGAACAGCTGAAAGTGAGACAAAAAGGGCTGGGCGTTGGCACTGATGGGAGCTGTAGTTCAAGGGGAAGTTTGAAAAGCACTGCCTGCGGCGACATCCCAACCCAAATACTTATACACTCCTCTATGCGATGGCTCCACTTCTGTCTTGAAGGTGCTTTTTTTTTGTTGCTTTAGGCAATAATTCTGTCCCAGTATTTGTTGTAAGTCTGATTATGCCAGGGGAGACTTTGTACAGTTTCACATGTGCATTATCTTGTCAGTCTGTCCACATCAGACACAGGGAGTGGTTTAATGCTGCTCTGGAAGAACAGCATCCTGTAATTTTGTTTTTTTTTTTCAGAACAATAACTCCCCAAGCCAACTATTAAACGAGTTTGCGGATGTGTGGGATGTGTGCGTGCACCAAAACATAGTATGTTGTTATTACTGTTTGCTATTTTAGTGTAATATTCTGCTGGAGACATGATTAGATGTCTTAAAAAACTTAGAGATCATCCACAAGTCAAGTGCAAAGCCTGAAGGCACGAGCTATGACTCACTGCTGCTGTAGCTGCGTGTGTGTGTGTGTGTGTGTGTGTGTGTGTGTGTGTGTGTGTGTGTGAAAGTGCTTGTAGGTTTATCCTTTTACAAAGGAGTCCAGGGTGAAAAAAGCCCTTCAGAAAATACTTTCTTGGTCAACACTTTGAAATCAGCCAGTTTATGTCCAGGTTCAAGAAGCAGGTTAAGAATAAAGGTTGCATTAGTTTAGTGTTGGCGGTGTAATAGAATTAGTCTTGAGTCTAAGGGTTAATGAACAAGTGTCATAGGGACGCTTCCAAACAAAACGTGCATGGATTTTGTGTGTGCATGCGTGTGTGCACGAGCCCTTAATCCTTTAACGGGATTACAAGCTGCATTGTCCTTTGTTCACTTGTTCCTTTCCACCCACGTATGCTGGTAGCGGAGATGTCAGAGCCCACATTCAGGATTACAATGTAATGGTCTCTCAATAGGCCGGGTGAGAGGGAAGCCTGCCAGTTCCACTGTCATTTCACCATCTCCTATAAAGGCAGCAAAGTTTTTGTAATGCAACCTGTGGTGGAGATGTTGATGGTGCTGAGAAAACATGCCTTAAACTCTTCCTTCATTCAATATTGAAAATCAACGTAGGCTGTAATACACTAAAGCTGCAGCTGAACTGACTTCTGAGGTGACCCCAACCTTTGCAGCAAGCTGAAAATCTAAACAGGATGTTCCTCAGTAGAAGCATGAGTCTAATCCTGCATCCAACACACATCTTACCTGAATGTTTCATTTCCCAAAAGAAGATTGACTGTGACTCAGTAAATGGTTTGTCAAATACAGAATCCCAACAGTCAGAGGTTGTATTAGACTTTCTCAGTTTGCCTGTGGAAGTCTTAAAGTCATTTTAATGGCAATTCATTTTATGTAGCAGTTAATCTTCAAAAGTAGTACAATAAAAAAAATGAAAATAATTTGCATAATATACCTAATAAATTTCCAGGTTGTGCATTAACAATGGCATGGCAAGTGAACCTAAACAGCAAGACTGAGCCACTTTTCAACGCGAATCAGGCAAATATTTTTTTTTTCCTCCTTCACAGAGACAAAGGATACAGTAAAACACTGCAGCTAGAGAATTATTAGCTTTTGATGGCTGTTAACACTGAACCTGCACTGTTTTGCAAAATGGAGACTGAAATTACCAGCTTCAGAGGCAGTTTTAAAGTTGGGGCATATTTCTCCAGAGAAGTGGTAAGAACTCTGTGATTCGGCTATCACTGACAGTGTTGTAATGAATTACTTAAAGTTAGACTACATTACCCTCAGTTCTCATCTGTCAAAATGATGGACAACATTCAGATTCACTAGTCAGAGCCTGGTTAAAGTCAGCTTTGCCAACAATACCATGATGTCATACACAGTCTAGTCATGTTTTTTCATGCGCAAAACCACGATTCTCTGAGACTGATGTATGAATAATAGGGTTAAAGTTCAAGGCGAAATGTTTAGATGAAGTAGTGTGTCCCAGTTGTGTGTATACAGTATGTACTTTCAAAGATTCAAATATTTTTATTTTGTCCATTCACTAGATGCACAGGACATATGGAGAATTGATATATTGTTTCTCTCTCGCCTCGTAAATAAAAAAAGCCATGCAATTTTTTTAAAAAGATGGAAAAATAAAATAATAAATAGGTGGTATAAAGAATAAACTATAATAGAATATGAAGTGTATGTATAAGTCTATTCAAAATAGCAGCAGTAGTGCAAAACAGCAGTGGTTATGAGGTGAATAATGGATCAGAACAGCATCAGATATGACAGTAACAGCAGCAGGTATGACAATAGTGCAATATTTGTAATATTTGTAATATTTGTAATGACAGTTGCTGAACATACTGAAAGTAAAGAGGAAAAACATGTGATTTGCCACCAACCGCACAACAAAAGGACTTTATTTGTAATCCAAAGCCTCTTGACATAATAGGGGGAAACTGATACTTGGGCACATCATCTTGATGGTGTTTACAGGCTATAAAATCTGTATTCCATGACACGTATGTTGTTAAATATGTGACTGCTGTAATCAACATTTGCCATTAAACCTTTTTCAGCCCAAACTCTACTGCTCTACTCTTTGGTTTGTAAAAAACAAGTCACATAGCAGCTCACATAAAATTTATAGAAGGAAGGTCTTACTGTCTTAACAGGCACAACATGGCCACCTCCATGGAGCCGTCTGGGTCCTTCATCTACATGGGTTGGTACCACTGGTTTTTATATTCAGACAAGTAGAGAAGTGAGCAGAGTGCAAGCAGATGTGACTTTTAATGATTAAAAAATGGCATTGTCAAACCTTAGAAGAAAACATGATGGTAAATACCAAGTCTTCTGAGATGACTGGGTGGAAAAGCACACATTCATTTACATTCTGTCACAGCTGTCAAATGTTGAAATATGAAACGCAATTACAACGGTACACAGAGTAACCGTACAAAAAACACAGCCACAGCAGCCCAAGGTAAGGACAGTGGAAAAACAATGCATGAATGTCCATCTGTGTTGTTAATTCATTCATTTCTGTCCATCAAATATAATGTTCATTATTATTATTATTATTATTATTATTATTATTATTATTATTATTATTATTATTATTATCTGAAGTTTTCAATAAAGTTACAGGGACAGTGCACATTAATGTACACGTCTGTAGCAGGTAGGAAATTAGCACATTTTCCATTGTAACCCATGGACAGCCACCAAGGGTCAATGAAATGCATTAAACACAAATAATAGCACTGTACATATAATAGAGTACACTTAATAAATGCACAAAAAAGCTTTCAAAGACACACGCGAATTCAAAGTAAAGTGCCATTTTTTCTACTTCTCTAAATGTATCTGCTTTTGAGCACTGCTCTCTTCTTCCGGTTGTTCTACTAAAGCCACAAAAGCAATCAAAACCACAAACTGATGATTTTTTTTTAGTCTTCTGTATTTTTTGAGATGAGGCAGCTGGAAGGACAGAGAAAATTAGTGTTGAAAATCAGGCACGCTTTGGTTAAGGAGTATTTTATATCATGTTAAAATCATGAATCAAGAACTGGAAACATTTCGTACTTTATTCAATGTGAATAGATTGCTTGAGTCAAAAAGTAGAGCCATGTATTCACTTATATGTAGCTGTTTGGACCTCTGTTGAAGAGGAGGGTTTGATTCACTGGACCTCTTGCCGTTTTAGTTGAATCCCACCCGGTCTAAACTGTTGTAACATTACAGTTTTATGCCGTTGAAATGTGCTCAAGCGGTGAGAGTCAATGGTGTCTACGATGGAGACGTCTTTCATGGCCTGTGTGTACGTCTTTGAGGTCCACTGAGCGCCTTTATCTCTTTATCTCCACAGAAAAGCACATGGTTGTTATACAGATGGGAGGGGCTAAACTGTGCGGGGATGCGTGGGACCCATAAAAATATTCTTGCCTTTCTTTGCTGGCCTTCACTGACACACTTAACTGCACTGGCGGTCTTGCTGCTGTTATTTAAAATAGAAGGGCTGCAGTGGGTGGTGCTGCATGACCGAGGACTATTGTAGCGACTTAAAGTACTCACAGTAAAGGACAGCGTCATACCTGTACACATTTACACATTGTCACATATCCTTGCTGGTTCACGTTTGGAACTTACTGACTGTTTTTACTTCACTGTGAAATGACCAATACAGCGAACAGAATAAATGCAGGCATGTCAGTCTGTATGTACGCATGACACTTTAAGGATCATATCAGCAGTTTTACATGTTTTGCTCCATTAACTACAAATTGCATTCAGCATACGTTCCTGTAACTCCAAAGAAAAAGTATAAGCAAGTTTTTAGATGGCTTTTATACCTTCCGGGCACATTAAATTCAGTACACACAGAATCTACTTTTCTTTTCTCATTTTGCCAAAGCTGAGCCTGTGTTGTTGTGTTGTAACGCTGACAGCCAAGGACTGTTATTACATAAAGCATGCACCAGCACATATTTTACAGTCAACTCAGGAAACACAGGCTTCCTGATAGCAATAATAACCATATTTACATTGGTTTTTTGACATCTGCGTAATTTAAATATTGATTATTTGTATCAGTGCAAGTTAATCTTTGTTTATGTGCATGACTGCATATCATACAATTATGGGTTACTGTGAAAGTAAGGTCTATGGCAGCCCCGAAAGCCCACGGTATAAATTTATACTATGTATAGTGTATGTAGTGTACACACACTCACACACATACATGTTGTTGTCCATTTCTCAACGTTTTCCTATTTTTCTTCCTTTAATCTATTTGTATATGTTTGTTTTTGCAGTTGCACTCTCAATACCACAAAATCAAGCATCTCAACTATACAATAACTGATTAGGAATGAACCTGAAATTCTTTCTACAAATACATTTCAGTTGCATAGAAAAATAACTGGAGGTCTGCAGCTGGCTGTAACATGAGAAAACAATCTTTACACTGTATGGTACATTATTCATGTAAGGTGTGCACACTGGGCAGGTAATGGACAAAAACATGCAAAGCTGCTATAATGTCTCTTTAAAGACATGCGTAGGAGTGAAAATGTATTTTCTTCCATGCATGTTGAAATATTTTCTGTGCATTGTCCATCATGTTTTCCTTGGCCTACAGAGCAGCTTTTGACAAGCACAGGAAAGTGATGGATATGCCCATAAACACAACATTGTCAGAGGGATAAGTGTCAAGTGGCCACTTAGGGGGGCTCCACATGCAGGTGGAGAGGCATATGAGGGAGGCCTTGGTGTGGTAATGACAACCTTGTACTGAATCCAAAGGCAACAACTGGCATAGTGATGGGAAAGCCCCTCTAACCAAAACCTTTTTAGGGATACAGATTTTCCAGTACCCAGAGGTAGGTCCAGTATCATTAGACTGTGATCTATATGTAAACCCTAGATGCCTATTAATGCTTATATTATTATTGTTTTAGAGTAAAAATTAACTATCTTTCATGTCCACTGATAAGCTGCGAAAGCCCATTAAAATTCAATAAATATGCTTTGTAACCCTTTGTCACAGTATGGTGGTATTTTGGCTTGTGTTTTAACACGTTAGTTTAGATCCAGACTAATTTCATTTGAGTTCCCTCACCTGGAAACCAGTTACATCTGCATGATCCCTGTATTCATCATATGTAGCTGTGTGATTTGTTGTAAATGGTCATAAATATATCCCATGATTCTGTTGCATATATTAAGGTCCAAATTGTCAGAGAAACTCATGTGAAGGGATTTTGTTCCCATAATTCCTGTTCCTGTGTTCCCATATTTTCAACATGGTTTGATAAGTTTAGTTTACAAATTGTTTCAGCGTCCCATGTGTCATCACTCTGATCAGCTGGCTGATTGGTGGCTGGTGATGACACCTTTTGGAAATTAAAAATAAGCTTACATGTCCCATACTAATTTTCCTTTTACAATTAATCTTGGGGTACTGGGATAGGAGTTTCCACATTTCCCATTGGTTACTTCAGCGGTTAGCTCATATGTGCACTAGCTGTATTAGAGCATATTACAGTGAAGCATCAGCCAATTGACAAGCCAAGAATATATAGTGATATACAGTCCAAGCAGCACCAACATGGATGCATTATTTCTTGCAATGCATTCAAACAAGTTTGAAAACTTCTAAACACTTTAAAATTAAATTTACAGTGAAAATAAAATCTTTTCGTTAAGTCAAGAGGTCAGCTCCAAGATAAAGGTTACATCCTCATTTTGTCGTTCAAATTTCGGAAAAGAATGAAAATTAGGATGCCCAACAAAGTAATGATAAGTAGTAGATGGCACTAAACGCCTATCTTTCTTTACACTGAATCATGTAATTGGTTTGTTTGTCTGTTTTTCCCTGCTTGGTTCATAACCCCCACTGTGTGCTACTTTTAGCCTATTTCACACCGCACTGAAAACAATTGAAATCTCTGCAGTGTCAGGGGAAAAAAAACAAAAAACTGCATTTCCCGTCAATTAGTGTTTCCACCATATGCGATACTCAGTTATTCTGTTTATGAGTTGCAGCGAGGATGTGTCATATCCTGTCTGCAGTAATCTAGTTAGGCATCAGGGTGGCCTTGTGGTGGAGCCTCTGTGAACAAAAATCAATATTGTATTAAACTACAACAATCCCAATTTGCATATAATTCTAGTATGATGGTATGTATACTGACACATACTGTATGCTCTGAATCATAATCATCTTGGTTTTTGTGTCTTATGCATGTTTAGTTTAGTTCAGTTACATGGATATCTGCATATGTTATCGGCTCGGCATCATCAGCTCATTTTAAGCCCAGTTTTAATTTGTTTATATGTCATTGGTGCAATATGTTTGTGAAAAATTAGCCAGAATAAAATGTGGACTTAAAGATTTCTGTAAGACATGTAGAATTGCACTATCTGGTACATTTTTGCGCTTCATTCAATAGGCAGGAGGTGACTATAGAAGATGGTATATATGCAAAGTTGTACCAGCAGCTGGAGTTCACACACTGACTTTCATACATTTTTGGGTTCAAGAGTTAATATTTCTTAGTTTAAGGTAAGAAACAGTTTGTTTGTGTGGTTATATATTACCCAGTACATACTGAGGTTTTTTTTTTTTTGGTTTTTTTTTTCTATAAAGAGGTGCACTTGGGGATTGAGAATGTCATGTAGATGAACTGAATATTAATGATACTATAGAATAGTGAAAGGTATTTCAAACGCCCCCAGTGAGCTCCTTCAGGCCTGTGAAGCTGGTATGGAATGTAAATGCTAACTGCTATGAAATTTTAAAACTTACTTTTGGACAAGAAAAAAAAAAAGATTTATTGAATGTTTTCAAATATTTTCAATTTCCAACCTTCGTTACACAAAATCTGTCTGTACACTACAACGTAAAAATAACTGGTTCAGACAAACTATTTCTTCTGTGACTAAGCTGTAGATAATATTGGCTGTAGCAGTTGAACAGCAACAACAGGATTTCTTATAAACTTACATAACCTTAAGTGTTGGTTTAGGTTGTTAAAGTGTAATCTTTATATTAGGTAGAGTTCAACAAATCACCCGTACACATCCAGTCTGGTCAGTGTCCTAAATGTGTTTGTACTAACCTCAATCTCCTATCTGTCACACACTGACTTATACACCTCAATTGATTGTTTTAGTTGCTCAGTACATTAAGCAACAATAGACACAAGTAAAATTAAAAATTGAAAACTTTTGTTTTCTAATTTCTTAATTGTTCCTTTCCACACAACTCACACTCTTTAAGTAACTCCATTTCTGTCATCATTTCCCATCTGTACTGTCTGACGTTTTGCAATCTACCCTCTGTTGTAAATATGTATATAGTTTGTATAGTTTTTAGTTTTTTATTACTATTATTATTTTTTATTTCATATTGTTTGCTTTTGCACAAATTTTTTTTTTGGCATTATTTTTATGCGTGTATACGTTTTTCTTGCACTTTATTCTGTTGCTGCCTTGACTGATGAATTTCCCCATTGTGGGATCAATAAAGTCTACTCTAATCTAATCTAATTTAATCTAATCCAATCTAAAATGTGTTTATGCATTGATAAGTGGCCTGAACACATCAGTTTTGCTCAAATATCAGGCTGTGCCTAAGCTTAGGTATTTTAACACTAAAGCACTGAGGAACTATTTGTGCATGCCGACACATGTAGCTAGAGTTTGAATCAGAATCTGAATGCCCTTTATTGTCATTATACTGGTGTACAACGAGATTGAAGACCTTCTCCTTTCCAGTGCAATGTACATAGAAAATACGCATAAAAAGAAAAAAATAAAATAAAATAAAGATGAAATAAATAAATATGTCTATATATGAAATGTAAGTGTAAATATAAAATATAATATAAAATATAAGTCAGTTTGTTACTGAAATAGAAAGACAGATCTTGAACAACCCCTGATTTGAAAAAAATGTTTCCAGTGTTTATTTCTCTGACTAAAAAATGAAAGAATTGGTCACAACCTGGGGTCAAGTCCACGTCTCCTATTGGAATGAAAAGACTCAGCACCAGCTGCTTCTCCACTAAAGCGGAGGAGCTGCACCAAGACACGTGACACGAATGCAGGAAATGACTGTTTCAGTGTGCCATCTGATTTCTCATCTGTCTGTGCATGAACATAACCATAAAAGCAGTATATATGAAAACATAATCCTTGAGAGTCAAAACACTATAAAAATAATGCACATGAATCTGGAAATGTTGATGTGAACACTTTCTGCGCAGAAAAGTTGAGACTATATGTATGAATGGTTTGCACAAGCTACAATGGTAACATTTGATTTTGTGTTGAAAATGCTGTGTACTGAAAAAGTCAATGGAGGAGCAGCTCCAGCTTGTTTCAGAATACTGAAAATAGATTCATGCAATTTGATCCAATCCTATCCAAGTGCATAAGACATCATATTAGAAGTCATTGGAGTAGCTCAAATGTCTGTGTGTATGGGAGCTGTTTGAGGTAATGAACCCACAGAGAAATATGACCTAACTGTACAGTCAGCCTGAGCTCACTTAAGGTTGTAACTGTACTGCTGCTGTTTTAGCGTTGTTTTGAGCTATAGCAGGCAACTTCAGAATCCACATAAAATTACCATACGTGTGGGAATTTAATCTACATTATCAGCCAAGACTCTTATCCTTTAAAAAGCAACATCCTGTAGTAAAAAGTAATTACACTGCAGTGCATGGTATTTAGCTAAACCGTTAAAAAAATATTGTCTCTTTACACCCAAAGCAATCTGGCAGTCCGACAGTTTAATACATTTTATATCTGAAATCATCTCGAAGGATCAAAAGGAGTCTACTGGCTTCATTTAGTTAAACCAGCCCCAGTGCAGTCCAAGCTCTGCAAACAGTACAGATGAAAGCACAACAGTGCTATTAAGATGATGATAAAATTAAGAAATTGTAATAATAAAAGAATATATCAAAATAACACAGTACTGAATAAACTGGTCCTGGAATACTTGGGAGGTAATATTATTCATTGTTGTGGAGATAATTTGCTCCACATATAAAAGCAGGTTTGTTATATTTCATCTCATTCTGCTTAGTTTGACATTTGCAGCTTCATTTGTTTGAAAGAGTAATTTTTTTCACTATGTGCATAAGGTCAGAGGTTGTCTATGTTTAGCGAGTTTTCTGTGTATTTAGTGTTATTTTAGTGTAAATTCACCCTGCTGATAAAATGTACAAGGAAGAAAAATGGCACAGCAATTGGTGGCGGAGAAAGAGAAAGAGATCACACAGAGAGATTGAGGAGTGATGTGGTCAACACGGCGATGGGCAGTGAGGTGTAAAGTCAGAGGTGTGTTCATGTGTGTGTGGGGAAAAGGGTGGGGGGAGGCTGTTGTTCTTAACTGAGACAAACTGGAGCTATTAGAGGGCCTATTGTTGCCCGGCTGGCCTCTGAAAGAACAGCTTGTCCTAGCACTTATTCACTGAATAGATGTGGCCGGCACTCCCGGCTATCTTGGCCAGTCGTACAGATCAATCTGGCCGATGAACCTGCAGCTACACGGAAAGGTGTGTGTGTGTGTGTATGCGTTTGTGTGTGTGTGTGTGTGTGCGGGGGCTTTGTGTGGGTGCAGACCCTTGCACCTGCTTTACCATTGTTGTGTCTTTTTTAACCTTTTTGTATTGTAGTTAGTTATTATTAGGTAACAAGGTGAGGGGTTTTTTGTCACAATTATGTGTAATTTTCATATTGGATGTGTATTTGAGTCCTTTCACAACTTAATTATATATAGTGTATATATAAGGACCACTTTGGATCATTTAGACCTGCATCTTATTTCTGGAGGTTTTTGTTATACTGTATGTTTGTTGGTTATTTTTAGAAGGGAGAGAAGGACTTACTTACATACTTTACTTACTTTACATACTTTTTTTTTTTTGACATACTTTACTCGGGTAAAAGTACAGGTACTTTTGCTACTGTATTGAATCTAGTACAGATTCAATGTTTTTATTGACATAAAGGTAAAACAAGACAAACTCAAAGAGGAAACGTTCTACATAATGATGCTGGTTGTTTTTGTACGAAGTTATGGAACCTCAAATGTCAGTACAGTATGTCAATGTTATTTCTTCTGGTCTCTCGTCTTAATAAACAGACAACCATTTCCATTTCTATGTGGTGTTGCACTAGCTATATAGGTTGTGTTGATGTTAGGAAGATGTACATTGCTGCAAAATAAAAATAATATATATAATTCAAATGTATTAAAAACAAAGCAAAAAGTCTGTTTTTAAGATGTAAGGAGTTAAAAGTGTGGATATTCGTGGGAAAATTTAGAGAATAAAAGTCATCAGAAGTAAAGTACACTTATCTAAATAATCTAATGAAGTACAGTACCAAAGTTCCCATTTCTGGCCATGATAAGTTAGGATAAAGCATTGAACAGTCTGAGGACAAATTATTTGTTCCTCAAATCAGATCTTTAAGGCAGACTCATTTGCAAGTGATGAAGTCAGATTCATGAGTCCATTCACCATCACCAACCTATCTGATTGGGTTGCTATGGTAACACCATCAGCATCAGTGGTGTGTGACTGAGGGCTGTCTTGCTAATGAAATTTTACCTGATGATAAATACATACATATACCAAAAATTGTAAATACTAATTAAATTGCCTTTTACTGTTTGCTTTTTGTTTTGATTTTGGATTCTGCTCAGTGTCATCAGTTTGTCATCAGTGCCTGTGCATCACAGCTGACATGTATCTGTAGAAATCTGACTGCAATTGTGTTTTAAACCACATACAAATATGGATCAAAATTAGCTTGCAATTTTAGTATTTTGTGTAGTATATAGATGTCTAGACTTTCTGTAGTCAGACTGGATAATACATGGATATGTCAAGAAATGGATTTGGTCTGGCAGTCTGCGTTGCACATTTGCAGAGTTTGTATGTTGGCATGACTGCAGATCTCAGTATTCTGCTGTAATTACAGCTAGAAATGATGGCTAGACCTCCCAAACGAGCTGAGAAAAAGCAGCAATAGAATGTGTCAGTTTGTCTTTTTAAGTAAAAAATTGATGCAATCGTTAAATTATCAATTAAAAAATGGAACGTGATGGTGGAAGTAATGATTATTGCACTGTTGCAGGTCTCTTACGTTCTGTTTTTATGAGAAATTTGTACTACATGAAATTCCACTTGTGCAGTGTTTTTTTGTTTTTTTTTTCCCCAGAACTTGTTGTGTAAGCACAGATGGTGTGAATGATGAGTTTTGTGCTACTTATGGAGTTGGATAGTTAACCACCACCGAGTTACACAGTGTTGACTTTACATTTGAAATTACTTTCAGACACATTGAACTGGTGCAGCAGGCTGAGTTTTGTAATGAGCAGAATTATGTTTTAAAATGAACAACTGTTCATTGTTTTCTCCATATGTTGGAACAATGTGCTAACACCTTCTTCATGCTTCACACCCCTCTCTGTCTCTCTCACTCACACAGAGCGACACACATCCACCGTCCACCTGCACAACTTCAAAGATGGCTGATTTTACTAGTGCTATCTCCCACTCCAATAAACAGCTTCCAAAGTGGCTTTGATGTAGCATCAATCTTCCTTTTGCATCTGTCAAACTTCTCTAACATCCACTTTCCAACCAACCAGCCCATCACAGGAAAATCAAAGTGCCTTCAGGCATTTGACACGCTGTAAATAGACTGGTGTGGCTAAGCTGCACTGTGAATGAGCTGTGAATGGGATGAGTCTATTTGCTGGCTCATAACCATGCGGTTTCATATCCCCCACAGACCATATACAACAGACTCACTAATGGTCCTCTCATCATTTCAAATTCAACTCGCTTCGTTTTTATCACTCCTGCCTTAATTTGTGTGTGCATAATTGAAAGGAAATTAGATTTATGGGAACCCCCATGTACAGTAGAGGAAGCCTGCAGTCTCTATCTACACTTCACACACACACACACACATACACGCACTGACCTTGTTGCCTCTTTTATTTACTGCACAATGACTGCAATTTCCAGAGCGTAATTAGAGCTGTTAAAACCTGGCCTTTGGTCTCAGTCATTTAGAGTCGAGCTCACTATCTGTCCTTTCTCCTTTCACCTCACAAGTCACTAACTTTTCCTTCCCACTTCTTTTCTACCCTTGAGTGCGGGCCTAGAATGCTCGTGGCTTCCCTTTTGAAGTCAAAAAGGACCGTTTTCTCTACTCATTTTCATTTGGGCTACTTAATTAATCATTTCCCTGCATTTTCAGCTGAACACCCACAAATTGCCCTGGTCAGAGCCTGAAGACAAAGGGAATTTGTGTTAATTAACCATACAGAAATTCATTTACACACCACTCTCATCCTCCCACATCCACACATTCACTAACTGTAACTCCGCTGTCGCCGCTTTAATTTGTGTGTTCATTTTTCTTTCTTTGTCTTTATGCTGCACAGGCCTTGCACCCTAGGAAGTACTATACCTTGGCTGTAATCACATTTGAGCAAGGAGAAATGGAATTTGGTTTCAGTTTTGATTGGATCGGTGAAAGTACTTTCAAAGAAGTCTGAGCTTTTTGAACAGTCAAGCTTTCTGACGTTTTTTTCTACAGGACAGGGTTTGTATTAATACAATGCTTCATTTATCCTCAGCCTTGACCAGAAGAAGAACAGAATAAAGGTGCAAGAACAACGAGAGGCACAGGTCCAACAATGACCCATGACTGATTCTGTAGTTCAGTTAAATGCCCACATTTGTGGGATATGTAACATTCAAAGAAATACAAATTCAAGGATCTGAAGTAAAAATCCCAGTTTATGTAGGTTCATCCTTGATCCCTGTCCTGCCCTTCCACTAAGTTTTATGCAAATCAGTGCAGAACTTTTTGGGTGTTAATTCTGCTGACAGACAGGCAAACCACGTATAAGGGTACCCAGTCCTGTAATTCAATCAAACACCTCAGGTAAGTGTTAGAAAAAATGTCTGGTTATGCTCCAAAGTGGGTTCATTAGTGGCAATAAAACAATCTGAAAATGGGTTTTTGCCAAAATTAATGTCTAATGATGATAAACATTAACATTTTATGCAAAATGACTAGATCTAAGAGTCTAAACCTTTATAAAATAAAGTAAAATGTGAACACCAAATAATGTGGGTGACACCAGACCTAATGCTGCATTTACAGACACCTTGTAATTTCAGGAATGTCTCTTCAAATGTTTTAAGTTTAGATTTTTTCTCATATTCTCCTTTGCAAAGCATGGTATCAGCCATTATAACAAGTGGATGAAAAATACCTCCCTCTGTTAATAATAAATAATTATGTGAAACCTTTCACAGTTTATTAGGATACTCTAAAGACTGGCATCATTATTAAAATACATATTGCAATTTCATGCAAATCAGTGCTGTACAATCCTGCTAACAGACCAACAAACAGACATAGGTACACAAATACACATTATTAGTAGCGGTGGAGATAACAATATCAGTCTTTTATTTAATACATTTTCTTGTCCAGCCACTAAAGATCGATTAGCTTTACTCCTGTGTGTGAAAAATTTCTTCATAAACTGAGTTCATCTACTTTCGTCAACTTTTTCACTTGAAAAATGAGCAAAGAACTATGTTAAAATTTGTAGAGGATGTGCTGTTGGCTCTATTTGCTTTCAACATAATATATTTGGATCTATAGCCCTTTGATACTGGCTTATATTGATTTTTCCTCTTTTCTCTCTGATACCATAAAACCCATACATAACTTCTGAAACCAGCCCGTCAACCAATTTAGGTCAATACATCTTCTCTTTCACAGAGCTGGCAGGGAGATCTGGCTCAGCCATGTTTTATATTACATTGATGTATCAGCGAGGTGCCTCAGACTGGAGCTGATGGACGATAGTGACCTTTCTCTTCTGATAGCCAGCAATGACCACTGTATATCAGCTGACCAAAATCAATACGTCCATAAAGAGTCCTTGAGGAACACATGCAAGTGCACACAAGCAATACACATGGGGATCAATCAGGTGACTCCCAGACCCAGCAGTCAGAACTGTTCAAAGCTGCACATGGTGAACATTTTCAGAGTTAAAACAAGTCATGCTTGGGTATTGGCATCACTAATGAGAGCTGTTCAAGCAATAAAAACACAACATTATGCTCACATGGCGTGTAATGAAAGCAAAATGTGTACCTCAGCCATGAAAAATTATTTTCATAAATAATATCCAATCAATTGCCCCATAAGTTATTGGGATCAGTAAAGAGGGTTATGGAATTTTGCCTAGCAACAGAAAACATGTATTAAACAGATATACTGGTGATGCAATGTCATATTCTATTCATCTGTACGCCACTGAGAGAAACAAGCTGTTTTTCCAAACCCGAGTCAGCAACCTCGAGCTGTGTTACACTTTGAGACAAAGACACATCTTTGTTGTGATCTCATCACCACCATGGCAACGCACATAAATGGACAGGAGACTTCATTAGTTCTAGGCAAAATGCTGCACTTATGCAGTGTGCAACTGCTACTTTTTTTAAATTAGCTAAAACAAGTGACTGCACTCATCTGCTAATTGCATGGGAGGAACAGAAGGAGAGAGCGATGGATATGAGATGTGAAAGATGGTGAAAATTACTTGGCTTTTTTTTTTTTTTTTGGCTCGCGCCACTTCATTGTGTATCTGTCAGCAAGACGTGAGGTGTGTGCATCGGTGCAGTGAGGGAGCCTCCAGTAGCCTGACAAGCTTATCTTTATCACCTGTCACTCTGACATTAGGTGTCTCTGCTCAGTCCCAAATTCATCCCTCCCTGCGATGAAAACGCCCTACAGCGCTCCATCTCACATGACTACAGGAGCAGATTTTGCTGCTTTCTCCTATTGCTTTGTTTATTTCACCTTGTGCAAGTATAATAATAATAATAATAATAATAATATGAAAAGATTGTGTATTAACTATGGATCACAGTGCTGTTTGCAGTGGTTTGCATCTGAGTCTCTAGTGTTTTAGGTGTTTCTTCTCATTCATGCCACTATTGGGTCCATTGTGAGCAAAAACCCTCAGAGTGCATGCCTTTATCACACAGAGCTCTCCACAATATTAATATTTCATGTCTATAACACAATCTGCTGAAACCTCCATCAATAAAGGCTCCAAAATAGACTGTATGCACCCATGCATGGTGCAGCAGCCGTAACATCCACCCTTTGCAGTTGTTTTGTGAAATTCATGCAATATTTTTCACTCATTTTCACCCGTTTTATGCCTGCAAAAGCTGTGCAGTTCTGTTATTAATCTTGCCCTTTAATCAGAATCAGAATACTTTATTAATCCCAGGGGAAAATTATTGGGTGTTACAGTCACTCCATTCAAGTATAATAAAGTAGCTGGAAAGAAATTATCAATACAACAGAATATATTTCTATATACCAAATATACATAGAGTAGAACAGCAATTTGTACTGGAATGTACTTGACAATATATTATCAATATGACAATAAAAGAAATATACATAGTAAGTGTGCAAAGTATCGTTGTGTGTAATTAGAAGGCATGTGTTAATAATGGTATTATTATTAATTAGTGTTGTTAGATTTTTGTTCTTGGCTCTATAAGGGAAGATACTTAACTTAATAACAAACTGTTGTAGTATTCTATCATAAACAATTACATAGATCTCATAAAGGCATTTATTTAACACTTAAGCTGTTACGTTTCTTATAAACGACTTATAGTCCAACACTAAACTACTATTTGTTATTCGACACCACTTATGCAGTCTTAATAACACATAATAATGCTAATAAGAATCATATAAGATATTTAAGGGTATTATTAGCTAAAGAAAACTACAATATTTATTAGGGTGTTGCTCAATTTTCTTCAGTGGTCTTGCAGAACCAACTATTTGCTTCTGCTGCTGAAATTCACCGACCTCACTTTCAATTTTTACTCCACATACAGTACGCACTTACAATCCAATAGCCGCCACCACCAGAGGATATGGACAAACAGCTCACACAGTGAGAAGTAAGCAAACCCACAGTAAATGCAATACAGGCTAAATTGAATATTGATTGTTGGTAATCCATGTGCACCAGCTCTATATGAAATAGTGGTAAAGAGACAAAGTGTGCTGAACTCGCTGATCTCCCCCGGCTAATTCACAAAGCTCCCCTGAGCAGTCATGCTCTGGAGTCCATCGTGACCGTAGCAATCGGATCACAGTTACATTATCCGACCACTCAGTTTCTAAGAAAGCCAATCATCACTATCAGGGTATGATGGCAAAATTGAGGTCATTTTTTAGAGAATCTATCATCTTTACTGCCACATCAAAGAGAAGATATTGTACAGTGCATGATGGTGGTTTGGGGAAATACAGCAGAGAGTTAATGAAGCACATTACAGTAGTGAGATGACATGGATTTTGAGGGTTTGAAATTGGCACCACAGATGCTCATCAAGCAATCTACACTATTTGGATGTCATTTTATGTTATTCCTTTCATTTTCTGGGCCATTTTGTTCATTTCATGGATTGTAGATGTGACTCTGACGAGCAACTCTGAGAGAAAATGGCACATGGCTCACACAACAAACTGAGCCTGTGAATTCATATGAGAGGGAAGCGCAGATAAAAATGATGCTGTGAGAAGTTTAGCAAATAATTGCATGTAACATGAACAAGGGCGCAATTTTCAATTACTACAAACAGCAGAGCTCATATTTATGAAGCAAAAAATGACTGTTACTTCTGTGGTGAAAATCACTGTGAAGTTTAATAGCTTGAAATTAAAATGTTCAAAATATTTGGTGTTTCCCAAAAAACCCACAGTGGTTGGATTTAAATGCAATAAGTCAACATGTTACTATCATTATCAAACTAATTTCATTTGTTACATGTTAATGTTTAAACTGTAGTTTTCAAGCTCTATTTTTTCTTATTTTTAGTTAATGTTTTTTTTATTTATTGCAGTTTTGATTCACTAATGTAAGCAGTTTTAGTTGTAGTTGAGTGGTTTCTATTTATTTTTCTTTTGGTTTAATGTATTTTTAAGGGTTACAAGCTATTACGACAAAAGTATAAAGATGAAAAAAGCATAAAATAGGACTTAGAAACCCTCTGTTGCAAGGTGTCATGGTGTAATTTTCTTCTTGTATACAATGTGTTTTTTTCTCTTTAACACTGCTTATTACATGTAATTACTTTGTAATTCTTTTTCTAACAAATGAAGAATTAAAAGTCTATCAACACAGTAAAACATAAACTGAACACATGCAGTGTAAACCTCCCAAAAGAATGAATATTAATCACAACATCTACATTAGTAACTGTAATTACATAGTAAGAGAAAAATGCATTTCAGTCTTTGTATAATGCAAAAAAATTCAGATTTAGTTTCAACAGTGTTCTTTTAATTTTTATAGAGCTCATTTGTATGTGTTATTACATCATTCAGTGAATTGTGTGTAAACATCAGAATAGCTGGAGGTACAATCGCAGATAGCACTTAACTGTTAATTTTTAGTAGAAACCACAAGTTGTTTTAAATCTAAAAGCGGTAATATCACTCTTGCTAAACATGTTAACACATTAACTCTGGTACTGTGTCCCTTTAGTTATCTTTGTACAGTAGGTGTCAACGTGTCTTTGTAAAGAACCCTGCATTTCCTGTATTTCTTAAGGCATGTTTTAAATGTAGCTAACCAGCAACACAAGGCAAAAGCTTTGTCAAATCCATTGTTATCAACCACTTCCTCTGCGCTGCATGTTACTGTGAGCTGCTGCCTGCAGGTATCGTCTAATTATGTCCACCCCTTGCTGTTTTTAACATGCAACTCTGGCACATAGGCAGTGCAGTTGCGCCGTATAAGTAAAACCAAGCTGTAAAAGCAAGGTGTCAAAAGCTTAATGATGACAGTGTTGAGATCTTTCACACCGACTCAAGTGAGAGCCGATGGTTGAGGCCACTCTTTCATAAGCTGCAAATATGAAGCATAATTATCTTGTTACTAGTATTTTATTAGCAAATACCACACACTGTAGAGGATGAAGGTCACCCTTTGTCTATCTGTTAGCATGTGTTCATTTGTAATAATTTCACAACTGTCTATAATTATTAATTAGTTTTATCATGCACATTAATCAAAGATGATTTTGTTAACATTTGATAATTCGTGCACTGTATTCTGCTGTTTAAAAACATTTCCTAAAAGCCACAGTGCCTGTTGGGTTTATAAAAATTACAGATCCATGGGGGGAAAAGAAATTAACTATGCTGTATTTGTGTGAGTTTCTTTTAAGATTTACGTCTTTAATAAACAAATGGGCTTGGGGCTGAGAGCAGCAGACAGGCTACAGAAGCAGGAAAGAACTGAAAGATTAAGTAATAAGTAAAAAAAGAAAATAAGAAAAGCACAGGCGGACGCCAGGCTGATGCTTGAAGGCTCTAGAAGCCTAAATATATGTGTGCATGATGGGAAACGTCAAAATGTATTAGAAA